>JAUDQA010000055.1:0-91916 GCA_030407065.1 Armillaria nabsnona
AATCGTTGGTGCCTTCGAAGATGTTGATCTGTGCACCGCTCAGCCAACTTTGGGAAATAAGCATCTGGGACGTGTTCGCTGTGGCGCTGGAGATACAATTTGTCTGGATGTCTCCTTTAGGACTTCAAGCTAAGGTCATGAACAATGGCGTAACAGCTGATGTTGCTACTTTGCAGTGGGGTTCGATTCCCCAGCTCGTCATGGTAAGGAGAAAATAAATCTTTTATTCACGAATCACTGTTGGGTATCATTTGTTCTTCTTGCCTGGCAGAGTCTGCGCCACTGGCTTTCAAACTGCGATTTCATGTTCGTCATTCATTATAACTTCCCAGCGATCTTCTTCAGCTCTGAATCATTTTCTTTGTCGAAGTAGAATGTGGTTGGAGGTGTTAACTGTCACGGTAACAGGCGCCAACCCTCCTTGGGGGGTCACCGTTAACTTTCACCCTTTGTGGGGATGGAAAAGTGGCATTGGTTGCTGGGATTGTCGTCTAGACCTTGAACAGGCTTACGCACAGAGATCCAGTTGTGGTGTAGCAGATAGTGACACTCCTTCTATGCGGAGGTTTGACTCCCCTCATTTGGATTGTATGTAGTATGTAGTTTTCTATGTCATTGTTTTCCATTGTCTGACTCGTGGTGGTCAGACGGTTCTGATACCATGTTGTCACCTAGAAAAAGGAGGGATGCCAATGAGAACAGCAGGAAGGTGCATTATCACAATGAGGAAGTCGTCCGTATGAGTTCAAGACAAGAGGTATATGTCCTGGGGATGTCAGGATTATCAACAATGATGGGGGTTTTAACTTTCTCTTCAGTATCTTCAGTGATGTTAATGGTCAAATTGTCGGACAAGCACCTCCTGGCTTTCAACCTCTGCCTCAACCGGCCGAGCGAGATGTACAAGCTCACCCGGTCCATGGAAATGTTCTTTGAAGTCAACATGTATCCTACAGAGATATTTTGGTAGACGCCCCTATGCAGGGTTTACAAAGGTGTGTGGATGATCGCACTCTCCATTCCATTTTGTATGTTGATCTTCGCCATAGCATTGCCAACGCTGGCGTGTCCTTCAATGTTGGAACCTCAGAGGCATCAGCAGCAATTCTACACCTTCCAAATTATTCAACAAAATATGAGGCTCTTAACAAAGCATTATTCAAAGACTGCGCTCGACAGCATGGAGTATCATGGTATAACTTTATCAATGGATCCTTGGGATGGAAGGCACCAAATGGCTCTTTATATCTTATCACCGGGTGCGACAAAACGATGATGAGCCTCCAGGCTCTGTACACTCAGAATTCGCGGATTTACCCATTCATCACCTAATATCTTCGAAACAATGCCATTATAATCCCCACACACTCCATAATACTGCCAACACTCGATAATACCACGGATTTTCGCAGTATAAGCCACCAACACCCAGATACAATCCTAAAAACATGCCCTTCATACTCCTTCAATGCTCCGTTATCCTTCCCAGCTCGCCTCGCATTTCAATTACCGTACCCCATCATGGCAAGGCACCTTTGATTGCCAACCATCCAAAACGGGGTTGCTACATCACTCAGAAGCACCTAGTTGATGTGCCCATCAATCATTTAATTAAAGGACTGATTGACACGAATACACTTCCAGCTACGATAATTACAGCCACGGCAACTACAGACTGCGTTTACTAAGGCTGTTACAGTGCCAAGACCTCGAATTATCGTTGACCCAAGCGTACACCTCAGCACGGCAACTGCAGCTCAGTAATCTGCAGCTAAACAGCACCTCATGATCCGCTCATCGCTCAATAAAACCACACGGTTCGCATCCATACATGGCAATGTCGAGGACTTGCTGTTACTTTAGAACCACAGATTCCATATGTTTACTACGGCTATTACACAAGCCAAGGACTTACAGCCTTACTAAGGCTCCGAAGAATATTCTATTTATAAAATCGTACTTGTAGTATAAAAACTAGGTAGATACCGCATTTTTAGAGCAAGTTCTTACCCAGTTGACGAGACTACGGCATTCTAGTCAGCTACAGTTACTCCAAGTTATCCCTCACTGCTTGCTTTACTTTTAGCGTTGTTGGTTCGCTTTGTATATTGCACCAATACACGGAATCTCGCATCAATAACTTGCTTTTGTCTTTAATGCCGCAACATTGCTTCACCTTCACCACATAGGATCGTTTTATCGCTTTCACCTTCTACATCGCCATCGTTTTCATTGTCCAGTTCAGTATTGCCTCCGTGTAGGCCCAGTTCAGCACCAATCTCCATAGGATTGCCCTCGTCTTTATCATTGTTCAGAGTTGCCGTGCATCTATTGCCGCAACACCCTACTCAGTACCATAGTTGCTACATTTTCTTCCATTTCCAAGGAAGTTTCCACACGTTAATTGCCATTGTTTCGACTCAGCATCACAGTACACCATCAGGACACGTTTTCTAGTCCTTCCCCACGATTTCTAGCTTGTTGCTACGATTTCAAGAGCATTGCTACGGTTACTAGAGCTATTTTCGTGCTCTTTAGCCCATCCCCACGATTTCTAGATCGTTTTATCGGTTTCTACCATGGTTTCTTGGTATTTGCGTCATACCAGATTCTGTTCCATCTCGTTTATCGAGATCCTTCCCAGCTTACAGCCAACGTCTACTAGTACTCCTTGACCAAGAGTACTACTTCGCTGACTGAAAAGTCGCAGTGTATCTTGTGTTATAGAGGAATTGACCGCACAGAGGTGCACCAAACCACTCGCAAACACATTGCCTTGATTGCTGTGTTGCTACGTTAATTGCCTAAGCTCTCTCAGAGTTTTGGGTGTTGCTGTTGCCATGGAAGTCTAGGCTCATCAACGACTACATGGGGGAATGCAGTCATCGGAAGGACAGATCGTTCTATCTCATTTTCTCTTAAGTGCACTGTGATGAACACTGGTGGGGTAACAGTTACAGTCGCCAACTCGTGGATCGGCAATTCTGGCATAGAAAAGGGCCTATTTCCGATTCCTTTTGCCCATTATCCATATCCAGTAGGGCTTCAGAACCAGTGCATCTTCACATGGGGCACTATCATATCGCTTTCGGAAGGGCTATTCAAAAAATCGTGGGAGGCAGTTTCTCATCACATTGATGGCTCCTCCGAAGATAGGATTCCATCGTTCGATACAAAAGATATTCCTCTCCCACAGGGCAGTGGAAATACCCGAGGATGGACTCGTGTTTCGTCATTATTTGGTTCCAAAACACCACTAAAGGACTCAGATTTTGACCTAGGAAGGATTTTGGTAGAGAGCATTCAGGCTGACCATGAGTTATTGGTTGCAGAAATATTTGAATTTCCCACTGCGAAAAGCGAGGTGAGATTTATGTTCATCATTTTTAGTACATACTGAAACAAGTCCTACTATCAGCTATTGAATCCTTCTGCGGCAATGAATGAATATCTGTTGAGCAAGGTGAATTACCCACAGACAATAATTTATGTTGATACTTTCCTCGTATTCTCATAGGACCCTTCCCTCAAGATTGCGATCACCCATGACGAAGAGTGGATGGAAGTCATGCAACAGTACGAAGAGGGCACATGCTTATCCAAAGGGAAGCTCTGGAGCAAAATAAAGGATTCCTTGGATGCCAAAATTTCGATGCTGTCCAGCCCTGTTGGCGTGCCTTCGAACAAGAGAATAGTCCCCATTTGTGATAGAGATATATCAAGTTGAGCTTCATCCTTTCTGACAAAACCTCCTCCGAAGTACCAGGTGCATCACTCTAGAGAAGCCCAACTTTCCAATATGGCCTCTTCTCTGCCGAATTACTACTCGCTGCCTGTGAGTAAATATTCCTAGTCATTAATGTGGATGCTATAGTACTGATAAACTGCACTTAAATTGCTAGTGCCTGAACCGTGTTGATGGCTCTCGATTCTGGGCTGTTATCGTCGGCATTGATGTTTACGTGACCTCTCCTTTACGTGGTTGCGTATCAGATGCAGAGATGATGACCAAGTATTTGATCAACGACCTATGTGTCCCAGAAAACCACATACAACACCTTCTCAGTACAGATATCAAGGAATGCACAGTGCCTGAAAATAAACCAGTCAGTCCTTACTGTGACTTTGCAGTTGAATTAACTGATGAAGGATATCTACAAGGGGGCGGTGGAAATAAAATCGCAGACATGACATACATTTTCATGTATAAGGCTCAGTGGACCCCTCCTCCCCTCCCCCTCCTACCATATAGGGTAGTAATATATCCATATATGGATAGCTTAGTAATGAATTTCAATCAATATAATGACCCGAAGTCAACCCATAGTTGCCGGCCGGGTTGCTGTCATTCATCATAACATGCAAAAAGGGATTGAAAAGGGATATAAAGCATATTGAATACTTTAACACCCTCACAATATATCCCATTAATATACAACTATCACTCTATGCCTTGTTAGGGCCTCTCTCAGTGCTATATAAGGTAAGTCAGTATCGTGTTTAAGGTTGGGACCCCTCCCCCCCTCCTCCCCTACCCTCTTTGCCAGAATTTAGCCGTGCCTCCCCCTTGGATATCTAAGCCCACCCGTGCTAACATTGTCAACACAATTCTTGGTATATCTACCAATCCTGACATACAACATGGCGATAATATTATCATTTACTTTGCTGGATATGGTGCAACATACAAATGCGCTGACTATTCTCAGTGGGAGGTTGGGACTGCTGCTGCGTTAGGGTACATTGAGGCTCTGTGCCCCATTGACCGCTGCCTCAAACCTACGGCCCATACAAAAGCATCTGACAATAATGTCGATGATGCCAAAAGCTTAGCAACCGTCGATCCTGAAGTCCCTGACATCAGCGACCAGGAAATCAATACCATTCTCACTGAGATAGCCAGAAAGAAGGGGAATCACATCACCTTCATCCTCGACTGCTGTCATTCTGCCAATATCACCAGAGTACCACAGATGGGAGTGTGTTCTATCGTGCCACTGCCATCCAATTCAATCGCAGCTATGTTCAAACATCTTGCCAAATATCAATCAATATCAAAGGCGAGTTGGAGGGCTAATATGGACTCGTACATAGTCTTGTCAGCATGTAAGGATTATGAGTATGCAAGAGGGTGCATGGGGAGGGGGACAGCAAGTTCAATGGTGTTTTCACTCGGGCACTCATTTCCGCTTTCAAGTCGGCTGACTTGAATGACAAGTCAATGACTTATTACAACCTCATTGCGGCATTGCCTGATAATCCTACCCAGCATCCAGTCATCACTGGGAAACACAAGGAATCACGACTTTGGTTCCAGGTATGGCCATACCTCCTGTCCATATACTAAAGCTAACCACCTATGTTCAGGGTTATGACAGCAATATCAGGGCGTCCTCGGATTAGCCTTTGGCATACATACCGGGTGAAGTGATGAGATGAAGTGGTGAGCCATCACGGAGCATATAGTGTCAGTTTAGAGACAAAAATAAGGACACCACATATTTTTGGCTCAGCGCACACTCATTCACAGTAATTGTCAGTAATCCGCAGGAATCTGCAGGAATTTGTGGTAATCAGCAGGAATACCTGGTAATACTGCCCTTGTTCCAGCAATCTAGACCTTAAATTCTCCCTCCATCATTACCACTGATTACTGTTCATTACTGCTCATTACCACTAATTACTGGTGAATCCCGGGACGATAAAAAGTTGTAATGGGGGGTGATCCGTGTGCTCTCCGGGGTCCCAGCCCCCCAATCCATCTGTTAAAGTCACCAACCAGTGTAGTCCGTCTGATGGACTTTCGTCGTCGAAGAAAGGTGGCAATGCACGTGTGGTATTGAGTAGCTACTAGTACATGTAAGAAAAAGGGAGGAATTTGAATGGTTTACTTCGCAAGTCCATCTCCATGGTCAAAACCAAAAAGGCTAGCCATTTGTTACAATTCCCTAGTGGTATTCTATAACATTTGGTAGATCAGTGTAAGGCTCGTTAGCAAGAGCAAGCAACTGTAGTCAAAGAATCATGAATTGTATCTGTGTGAATGCCGTTAGCTTTGCTTCAAGGGTAAGCAGGACAACAGACCTAATATATTATGCAAGGAGTATTCTATTAACACCGGACACTCCAACCAACATCCTAAAACCAATGCTTTAGCCGGCATGGCAAGGATTAGCAGAGAGGCACATACCTTTGTTATCACGACTGGCCTATGCTTGCATCTTGACACCCTCCTTCCCGCGTCCCCCAAAAACTAGTGCATATCGACATCCGACGACTTCCTTGCCTAGCGCATCCATCCTGTGTTTGAGTGATTGGACAACACCAAGGAATTCGTTGGTGTGGGGGAGACAGCGGCGCCTTGGGCTGGCACTAGTACTCGGGAGGGGGTATGAACATGCTCAAGACACGTTGTCTAAGGGAGGAATAATTTTGAGGCAAGCGTCAGTCACCGAGAAAAGAGATGAGTTAGTTCGCATACCTTGTATTTAATGTCAAGCAACTACCTTCTCTTGCAGCCTCACCAGCTTCCACTGCCTCCCACTTCAACAAGCAGGAGGTCTTCATACAGTGAATGCAGCCATCGTTGTTGTCTGAGTCATCAACCAGCTGTCAGGGAACAACAGCAGATTAGTAAGGGAAAAGGTATCACAGCAAGGTAGATGTGCCCTAACCCCCAGGTGACAACGACAACAGATCTGTTTGCATGACCAGCCGATGCTCGCATGTGGATTCTGACTCGCCTAATGTTGACTCAGTTGATGACGTGTTCCCGTGCAGAGGAGTACCAAGTCTAGGGGAAAGCTCAGCGAGTAACAAAAAGGCACGGCTGAAATCACCGTACCTTTATCCGTGAGTCTATGCAACATCAACCTGCCTTTCAATTTCCCTCACATCCTTTTCTCATCACAGCCATTCCTTCTCTGTTGCAAAAACCATTTCCAGATGGCGAATCGCCATTGCCATCATCTCCATGTCAAGGTCTCTAATCAAAAACGACGCGTTAGTATAAGAATACGAGGTGAACGTACCGCTCGTGCCAATGAAACCCTAAATTTCCGCTGGCCATAAAGACCACTGTAGTCTTGAAGGGCAAAAAACAGTGTCAAAAAAATCTACACTGTTGTCAGCATAAGACAAAACATGAACGAGGATTGCTGCTTGGTTGCATAGTGGTGTATGCTGATCAATATAAGTGCCTAGTGGGTCAATGCTGGGGATGCCACATGAAGACCCCAAAAACAAGGTACCACAGTTGATTTGGTAGGAGATGGCGATTGGGGTGTTGGCGGTAATCTGCAGTAATGGGTGGTAGGGTGGAGAAGGAAAATTCAGATGAAAAAAGGCCGGTTATTACCTCTGATTACCGGTGACTACCCCAGATTACCGCAAATTCCTGTGCATTCCCGCTGATTCCTGCCGATTACCGAGGATTACCGAGTAATGAGTGGTTTTTGCCTCTGTTTGGGGTGATTCTCATATTTTGGGTGTTTTTGTCTCTATACCTGCACCATACAGAGCGTGGCAGGTCCAAATCCTGTGTGAGGTTCAGCAACAATGCTCAATCAATATACATGAAGTACACATAACTAAGTGGTGGAATAGCATCAGATGATGAAACAGTATAAGAAAGAAAGAATACTCACCACGATTCATGGCTCATCGTCATGGGCAATGGGCATCACTGTCAATGTGCCGCATCTTCTTTTGACCATCAACCAGCATTCCAGACGACAACAAATCAATTGTGTTGCTCGATTTCCTTTTTCCATTCTCCGCATGATCTTCAGCAACCTGTGCTATCCCATGAGATCAGCCTTACTTCAAAGAAACAGGCATGAAAAGGTTTACTTAGCAGGAAAAGCACTTCATCAAAGTCATCTTACATCTTTCAGGAGTCAGAGAAGCATTGAAGAATAGAAAACATTGAGATTAACCTGTTAAGTGTTTGTCAGGGTGCCCACATTAGTGGCAGCCACATGGCTATCACACTTTAGGTCATTAACGGCAAGAGTACCTAACCAAATGATATATCAAAGACTGTAAGATATACATGGCCATTGACGCGCTCTATGAGCGTTCACACGTGTAATTTTGCGATTTGTACAAATGAGTACAGGCAACAAGGCCCAGATACTAAGGCGATAAGAAAAACAACAGAGCGCAGTGTTTATAATGCCAGTAATGAAATTACCAGAGTAAAGCTGGGTGGAGCGCATGGCTTAACCTGAGGATAGTACTAGAAAGGCTGTACTAGGTATGAAGTCCCAATGTTTGACACTAAGTGCTCTGACAGGGCACAGCATGTGTGCGCTAAGAATAGCACAGAACACGCTTATGAGATAATTACAACTTCACGCAATATTGATCTATGACGCACAAGGCACAGCAGACCCGGAACCTAGAGCTCTAGGCTGTATGATGTCAGAACTCGAGTAAATCCGAGGTTTCTGACTTCGGCCGAAGCGCGCGAGGTCTAGACAAGAGACTCATGGCCTTCACTACTACCAGAATTCCCTAAAAGAATATATTAAAGCGGAATAAGAGTCGTGTGTAGGCTGCAACTCCGAGGAGATAACAACCAACGTCAGTACACGTGGATTAGCACTGTTAACCGACGTCGCAACGCTCAGAGACAGGATCTGGCCCCGGACCAGATTCCTGAGTCAGTGCCAAGCTATGGCGTGATAATTGCAACACGCGCGGGACGCAAGGAAGGAACTCCGCAACCTAAATAATACCATATTTGGTGATACTAATTTGTAGGACATAGAATAGATAAATAGCGCAGTGTAATTGTAGTGTACAAGTTTCGGACCCCCGTTGTAGTCACGCGCAAGCCTCCAGCTTGACGCCATAGCTTCTGGACTAGTTTGTAACTTCAAGCGAGAGAATAAACCTAGAATTGATATCATACCGAGTGAATTGAGTCACGTGCGAGGCATAGAAAGCTAACGCAGTGCTTGTGTGACTGTTAATTGGTTGGGTGACTTGCGCTCTAACCTGAAAAGAAGAGTATAGTGTTGTTGAGGACACGCTCTTGTGCTTTGAGGGTTTCATGTGACGCGAGGCACTACAGGTGGCAGAGGTTCAAACCCTTTGGCTTGTCAGATGGTGTTATAAGGTTTTTGTGTCTCTGGATCACATAGGTTAGAACCCTGTGGATCTACGATCGGTTGGGAAGCTCGAGCGCGTAGGTTTGAATCCTGTGGCTTTGGTGGACGGTTTTGTGAAGTGTTTCTCCTTAGAGCGTGAAGCTTTGAGTCGTGTGTAGTGTGTTTTGAGTCATTGTGGTTACCTGTGTGTGATGCACGTGACTTATTGAGGGTTTTGTGTGTGTGTCTTTCGACGTCATGTGTATTGTGATTACACCTTGCCTTGAGGCCCAGCGACAACTGTCGCTCCTCTTGTTATTAAAAGCCTTTGGACTTAGAGAAATCGAGATATGTGACGCGCGCTATTGCTATCCGTGTGTATCCTATATTCTGAGAGTTTGCTTGCCTTGTCTCTATCTGCTTCTATCGCATCAGAATCCCCCACAAACTTGAGGGTTTGTGTGTGTAGTGTTGGGTGTGGGTGTGATCAGTGTCTTTGATGCAGTTGCATTTCTAGCTTGCGTGCACAGAGTCTCTTCACTGTGATATATCAATACACTGATCCTACAGTCAACGGGTTGATATATCAACTGCACATGGGTGTCCCGTGACTGCCTTTGTCACCAAAATTCCCTGCTCGCTCAATGTCGATTCCCCACCCTCGTCCATTGACAGGCACTCCTGACAGTGTGCCTCCTCTGTCCTAAAATGTGATGGGCATGCCCCACCATCTGCCTATAAATACCGCTAGTTCAGGGATCAAATTTGATCGCTGATCAAGTATCTTCTACTAGATGTCTCCCCTCTAGCCTTTCTCAATGACTAATAAAATCAACCTTCCTTCCTTCCTTCCCTGTGGCTTCTACTAGGCAGTGCCTAGGTACACAATCACCACATAGAATATAGATCATATCCAAGCTCAATGTATTATGATGTTTTCGAATTACATATGTGTGTTTGTCAGTGTTTTTCCATTTCTACCCCCAGACCAAATTCTATACTGGAAACAGATGTATATTATATATTACAGGCCAGCATTAGATTATCGATAGCAAATGAAAATACAACTCAGGTGGAATATAAAACATAAAGAATGACATGCAAGCAGAAAGAAAATTTGGATATAACAAACAAATGCCTAGCTCGTTTCCTTGGACGCTAGCAACATAGATGCAAGGACATCTGTGACCATCACAATCCAGACTGTGCGTTCCTCTGCAGACTCGGACAATGTGCCCTGACCCCAACACATGGGACTGATGACCATGGCAACAATCCCATTCTTCCTGCCCTTGCAGAGATCAGCTGTAGTTCACTGCTGGTGGGGATACAGTTTGGGATCAGCGCCAATCAGTGTTCCACCAAGCGAGGAAATCTGCAGGAACGGTACTGAATAGATGTTGTAGTGTCAATCTTGAAGCCACATGGTCAACAATACAGGTTGTGCTAAAAGCATATCAATTCTGTGACAGTAAATATTGAATGGAACACAGTTACCTTGACCAGTGACCTGCTTTGTGAAATATGCGCCTCCAATGCCTACCAAAGAACAAAACAATCTACCTGTTCATACTTGAGATTGGCAACTGTGAGGTACTGAACTTCTGAACACAGTTAGCCCATGGTACCCACTCACGAGGCACCGGCAGTCTTGCACATGCATGCTGGTCCTCACCTCATAATCCTTCCTACTACTAGTGATGTCCAGATGTTAATGGTACTGAGATGTGAATATGACAAGCACACTGTGTACATCTCACATTTCACTGGGTTTAGTTGCTCAGACTCCTCGCTTCAAGTCCAAGATGCTATGAATTGTTGGGGTATTGCCAGACAAATCTTGGGAAAGGAGCCTGGCGGCGTCCAGCTGTCCATCTGGTAATTGGGGATGAGGATCAATTTGAGGTGGGTAGGTTGGTCAATGCAAGGTTGTGATAGTAGTCAACAAGGTTGACATTGGTTGGAATTGATCAGAAGAAGTCGATCAATCCTATTGGTTTCACAGATCAGGTATTCATTGAACTGGATGCTTGCTGCAACACATGCAATTGCATTTATTGTGCTTTTAGCCTTTTATTTATTTATCCAGCTATCACAGGTGTGAATGAGGGTGTACATATTTTATGCAACTATTATAGACCTAAACCCCCCTAATCCACTCTCGCTTGTCCAGTACTTCCCATGTTAATGCATGGATTCTGTGTAATACATGGCCTTTTTACTCTTATGTACTGCAGAAAGGCACTGACATGGCATTGATATATCTTTTCAATCAAATAATGACTATTCATTATCATTGGACATATTTTCATAAGCCTATGAATTACAAGTCTGAGGTAATGAGGATTCGTCCTTTTCTGAGCGATTTCATGGGTAGGACCCTGAGTGTTCTTAAGTTATACTTTAGAATTCAACAATGACAAACATTGGCCCTTTTATGGCAACAGCTTCACTTCTGCCTTCAACATTGACCATTACCATGCTGAATCATGTGTCTGCTCGCTGAACAGCTCTCTCATGGGCATGAAAAGGTATGTGTTTATTATTTAAATCCTCACTAATATCTTTAGATACTTTTTGTGCATCTGGCAGCCCCAAGAGCCCTGGATTGCATGTATCCTCAGTCCTGCCTCCATTGCCTGCATAAGCCCTTGGTGGAGGCAGCACTGCTATTTCTCCATCCACCATGGCTACAATGACACCAGTAGGTCCCATGACAATGATGACCCATACAGACCACCATGCCCTCGAATTCATCCCCATCCCCATCCCCATCGCAGCCCCTTCAGAACCTCTCGCATCGACATTAGTGCCAATCGCCTCTACAGATGACATCCGCACACCACAACAGTGTGTGATCCGTCCGGTCAGTCGACATCAGCCACTATCTTAGCATGGGAGGAGCTATCGAAGGTGGAACTAGCCACGACAATGATGACCAACATGATGATGGTGCCGGGGATGGTTGTGCTCTGATGCAGGGCCCTGAGAGTATCTGGAAGAAGGATGCTGGAGAAAGAGGACGTGGATGGAGGGTGCTGGAAGGTGGGCGATGTCGAGGAAGAAAACAGGACAAAGATGAGGATGCCAATGGCTAACGATGACAATGACAGCCACGTCCTTTCAGACATCAAAGAAGGACAAATTTTTATTTATTTCAGAAATATTATATCTCCACATACAGATGCAATATATGCTTCATTATATGTCAAGGGGTGTTACTTTGGGAAGTTGTGCATAGATTCCGGGCTCATATCCACCATGCTCGCATCAGCCCTCTTGGCTAAGTATACTAGGGCAAGGAATTAATTTTCATCAGATGAAACTCCAAAAATCAGCATATCCATTCCAAATGCACTGTACAACAATGATCTTTGATGTGACTATGGGATAAGGCATGAAGAGAAAAAAATGCCACATACATGCAATATACTTAACATGCCTTAACTGCATCATTCCGAACTGAAATATTGCAAATTTTCACCAGAGTTTCTTCTGTAATGATGAATTCCAACATATGGACATTGGACAGTAACAGAAAGTTCACTATATACTGAGCTCATTCCAACCAGATGACACTTGGTAATTATAGTAGTATATTTACAGTACCATCAGCAAAAGCTACTGAATTGTAGACTATAGGCCCCATACCAGAGAGAGCAATGCAGGACCGATGATGAGCCTAGACTTCCGTGGCAATGGCAACACCCAAAACTCTGAGAGAGCTTAGGCAATTAACATAGCAACACAGCAATCAAGGCAAAGTGTGTGCGAGTGGTTCGGTACACCTCCATGTGGTCAATTCCTCTATAACACAAGATACACTGCGACTTTAAGTCAGCGGAGTAGTACTCTTGGTCAATGAGTACTAGTAGACATTGGCTGTAAGCTGGGAAGGATCTCGATAAACAAGATGGGATGGAATCTGGTATGACGTGGATACCAAGAAACCATGATAGAAACCGATAAAACGGTCTAGAAAATGTGGGGATGGGCTAAAGAGCACGAAAATAGCTCTAGTAACCGTGGCAATACTCTAGAAATCGTAGCAACGAGCTAGAAATCGTGGGGAAGGGCTAGAAAACGTGTCCTGAAGGTGTACTGCGATGCTGAGTCGAAACAATGGCAATTAATGTGTGGAAACTGCCTTGGAAATGGAAGAAAACGTACCAACTGTGGTGCTGAGTGGGGTGTTGCGGCAATAGATGCATGGTGATGAGCCTAGACTTCCATGGCAATGGCAACACCAACTTGGAATGAGATTGGGCAATTAATGTAGTAGCATGGCAATCAAGGTGATTGTGTGTGCGAGTGGGTTCGGGGCACCTCCGTGCAGTAAATCAATTCCTCTATACGCAAGTATACACTGTGACTTTAAGTCTGCGAAGTAGTACTGCTTGGTAGTCAAGTACTAGATGCAATGACTATAAGCCAGTAGGGATCTCTTGAAATGAGAGGGAACGGAAGCAGGTACGATGTGAATATCACGAATCCATATGAGAAAACATGTGACTAGACTAGAAAATGTCGCTGGATGGTAATCTGAGCAGGGTGAATGATGGTAGAGTGACTAAACTGTCAGCAATAGTCTATGGGTGAACAAGGCAATGAGAAAACGTAGTGGAGATGATGTGTGTCGAAAGAAAACGGTGAACAAGGTACTGAGGGTGGAATGGTGAGAGAAAATGTGGGGCTATGAAAACTAGTGGTGCAGCTGATCCTATATGGTGCAATAATGCTGAAGTCAATGTTGAGACTGGTCTGGTACTGAAACAATCCTATCCTATGTCAAACTAACCTTCAAGTCCACTCAAGGGACTGATACTATATGAAACTTGCTGAAACTGGTCCTAAACTGATCCTAAGTCTACTCGGAGACTACCCAAGTGGGTGACGATAACGATGGTGAAAGAGAAACTGTAAAAACTCCAATGGTGTGAAAGTGAAATGATGACGGCCTATAAAAGATAATGTGGGTGAGGTATAGCACGGCGATCACATATTGGCACAATATGAGTGTGCACCAATAGTGTTAAGAGCGAAGAGCAAGTGTCAAAAGACTCTTCACAGTTAAGAACTGTGGAATAACTCTGGTGAGTTCAAGAGTTGACGTGCAATCGAGAATATGCTGGGGTAAACAGTATATTGCCATAGAATGGCGAATAAACGTGGTTACTGGCGATAGACTAGAGTGTGATGAGAATTGACATAGACTGGTCAACTAGAGATGAACTGCCCTCTAACTATGCTTTCTAGCTAGTTTTTATACTACAAGTACGAAATTATAAATAGAGTAATCATGCGAGACTTAGTCAGGCTGTAAGGCTGTGGCTTAGTAAAATCTGTAGGAAACATATGATACTTTGTCTTCTAAAGTAACAGCAACTCATCGACGTTGCCACATATGGATGCAAACCTGTATGGTTTCATGGAGTGATGAACGGATTGCAAGGTGCTGTTTAGCTGTGGACTGGTGAGGTATGGCTTTTATACGGAGGTGCATGCTTGGGTCTACGTCGTTTCGAGGTCTTGGCGAGGTAACAGCCTTAGTAAAACGCAGTCTGTAGTTGCTGTGTACTTGAAATATCTTAGATGGATGAGTGGCCATGGAAATCACATCATTTCATTAAGTGATTGATTGGCACTTCCATGAGGCTATGGGAAGTGATGTGATAATTCTGTTTTAGGACAATTTGAGATTGAAGGTGCCTTGCTGTGAGGAGTACAGCAATTATGATGCGTAATGAGATGGGATGGATAACAAAGCGCGTGAGGAGTGGTTGCCATAGTATGAAAGTAGTATCAATGTGTGTGCAATCTTTGGTTTACTGAAAGGCCATTAAAGGGATGGCAACGTTAATTAGCAGGGAAAATCCGCAAATTCTGAGCATACAGAGCCTGGAGGCTCATCACCGACTGAAAGGAATTACAAATGATGATCAGGAACCTCAACAGCTGTCAGCAATGTTGATATTCATGCTGTGGTGATAATCACCTAGTTAAGGTCTCATATCAATTGGAATGGGATGAATGTCCCAAAGGCTTTCAAATTGCAGTGAAAATCTAAGACCTATTAATGACTAGTCTAGGTATACCACAGAATACTAGACTCATAACCATCTCTCTCATCACTTGACATCACAAGTGAGAAAGTGAGATGTGCTTGCAGTGACTAGAGTGGTTAGACAGACAGTCACCAGTCTAATGGAATACAGTACTATTGGTAGTCTGCCACTGTGTCGCAGTGGATATGAGTCTGTCCTCATAGCACAGAGCAGCAGGTAAGACTTGTTTTTCAATAAATGGTTTCACATTCTTGGGTGTGGCCTGTGGTTTAGGAAATGGAATGGGCATAACCTCCTATGTAATGGCCTTCAGAGAGTCAAGCAATGTTGAAAGAGAGGAGACAGGGTGGAGCTGCTTGCTGGAGACATCTGTGGGAAATAGAATTCGCCAATAACTCTGTGGTCATAAGCTGGACAGGACACCAGTTGTATATGCCTATAGCTCAAAGCTATGGTCGACGAGCCAGTTCTTGCTCTAGTACACCATCTTGGGCAGATGGATACATGAGGTACCACTCTGTTCAAAATGCTGAGATCTGAGGATGGAAGGGGCAATAGAAAGAACTGGTGAGCAAGAGTCCAAGAATGTTGCTGGACGAGGATATCCAATAACAGACATCTTAGAGGCTGGAGTACCTTCAGGCATGGTGACAATACCTCAATAGAGCACATTTGAGTGCATAGTTGGGGGCTCAGGGCCAGCATAGTGGTCTAGGGCATAATGCGAGTTGCATCTCCAGTGGTTGATGTGGGTGCCAGAGTAGTCACTAGCGGTAATGATGCACACTCAGTAGACAGCATTTAGTTCAGCAATTGCTGAGAACAAGCTGAGAATATTGGCAGTGTGTCAAGATTTGGATCAAGTGGGTTGTTGTTACAGTGCAGCAGAACTTTCAGAGGCCAATTGCCGAGCCACCGAAGAGTGAGGCTGTGGTAGCATTAGCCTACTGTGGTTCTCTACAGCACAATACATAATGAAAAAGATGTAAAAGGGTAAGAAATACAACATCTTACGGAGTTACTTGTCCCAAGAGCCACACACATCAACACATATTGAGAGGCATAAAGAGTCAAAGATACAAGCAAGTAAGGGTGGCAGTAAAAGATTAAGAGACAATGCCGTGAGAAAGAAGCATGCCAGACATTGTAACAGATGTTGGGGACGAATAAGGGGCACGATATGTACCTAAATTTGGAGCAGCAAGCAGCTTCAAACAAAATCTAAGATCCCTGCATGATCTGGCAGCCATTTTTAGAGCCTGTTGGCAACCATCAGTTTCCCCGAGGTGCAGAGCAGGTGAGCTCCACGCAGCAGACAGTGAGCAAGCCTGAATTGATCAATCCAGGTAAAATGTACCCTTTTTGATGCATTTGATCAGCAACTGCAGGTGATATATCAAACACTCATAGTAGAACTAGGTGATTGATATATCACAGTTTACAGTATATGGCAAACATTGATATATCAGTCTGCGGGGTACTGGTGTTAATGGGTAGTATCAGTGCAGGTTCCTCCTATGATCCAAATTGGAGGATACTCTTAGAACTCAGGAGGCACACAACACACCTAGTAGTTTGTGATGACATCCTTATAGATCACATCACCCTCCCACTGTGAAGACTGGTGAAGAATTAGATAAATATGCATCAAGAGTCAATACTGATGCACCTAAGTCATGGGCTCATCAGCATCTTCACCCATGATGTCCAGTAAGGCCTCCAGAGGAACATTGTCACCATCCAGCATAGAGACATCCTATTTGTCACAAATATTAGTCAAATAGAGGTAGAATAGCTATAATGAGGACCATACTTCTCCTTTGAGCCGGTTCTTGTCTGTATCACACTCAAAATCCAGGTATTTCTTCATGTTGGTGGGCAGCAATTGCCAATGGATGAAAGACAAATGAAAGAGGCAAATGGACAAAGGTGACCATGTCCAAAAGGAACCAAAGAAGCGAACGGATGTGCTTAACATTGCCGTTGTTGGTGAACGAGAATCACCTTTAAACATCCTTTTACAAAAATAGCATGGACCATGTCGTCCTGCTCAACAGCTTCATAACAATGGATACTATTGACCTGCAATGTTGTTTTAGTGTGTACAGCACTATAACTGACTGCTTACACTGTAAACCTTGCCTTGTCAAAACAGGGTCAACAATAGACCTCACACTGATGTTGACAAAGTATGAGATACTGGGATTTTCACCAGTATCAACATGAAAAGTCATGAACACATGCAGGCAACCAGGTTTACATCAGTCACTTACCACAGGTGTGTCTGTGGAGGACACAATCAGTTAGTTTCTCTGATTTTATCAAAGCCAGAGACATACTCCATATACCATCATCTTGGTGGTAGACTAAGATCAGAAAAAGAGTTATTGACTTGAAAAGGCAGTTCAAGAAACATTCAGGACAAGGATTATGAATGTCTGAATATCTGTACATTGTTAGATTCAAGGGGGTGCCGGGATTGCAGACCAGTACACACTGGTGGTAGATAGGTTGGGTCTGAAGGGCTGTTAAAATTTTTTTGAAGCACATAGTTTTGCCCTATATATGGGGATATGCCAACATTTTTATACAAAGTAGATGTACTTTGTGTATTATCTGACCCCATTCAAGGCTTCTTTTAGTTATTAAACAGTTCTTATGACTCTACAAATACTAATATATATATATGCACTTTTGACTTCCCTCAAGCTGCACATGCTATCAAATCAATCTCTATATGCTATTATTATCATACAACACTTCTCCAACAAACATCAGTACCAGGGGCACCATTGGTTACAACAAAGTAAAATTTTGATAATATGCTCAGCATGGCTCATAGCATGTGGCATTGAGGCTGCCGGATGAGATCATCAGGCACATTATGCTATATCTGGTAATTATGACATCATATGGTAGGTAGGTTGGAGGCTGAGAGCTGTTAAAAGTTTTTTTGACATTGTGGACCAAAGTCCAATCCCAGCACCCCCTTGGTTAGATTGCAATACATGTACTGATAGAATTGGCTAAGCCAGGTAGTATCAGAGCTGTCATAATGCCAGCAATAGATCATAGAGGGTATGTGTTGTCATGAGTATTCAGACCATCCAAGCTTCCAAGCCATCCCCTTGAGAGAATTGCCATCCACAGCTGAAGAACCCTGGAGTTCAGGCAATGCGTAATTATTCAAATGGGAATGGCAGTCCATGATGCTTGGAGTTCAGACCCAATTGCACTGTGTGCATTGACTACTTTGAGACTGCAACCTTATGCCTCAAGCTGACTGTACCCAAAGCTCCCAGCACCCATAAGAAGGCCTTTATTAATGAGAATGTCTACCTCCAGAACCTGCATCCCATTGTGCAATCCCATCCATATCCTTGCATTCTTGATAAGGTTGGCTTGGAATTGGTCATTCTCGGACCTATCATAATTTTTTTGAGGAGGTCTTTCAGATTACTGAAAGTACTAGCACAGGGAAATTGTTGCTACAGCATGTGGGGGTATAGGGGTGAAGAGCAACAACACTCAAAGCAAGTGGCCCAGCTGAGAAATAACATTGAGCTTGCTGACTAACACTGGCAAAATCCAGGATAATCAAAATGCACCACCACCGAGGACCTACCCCAAAAACTGCATAAGACTGAGCCTGTATACACAGGACTTGGAAATGGGCATTACCTGTAATTTCCCAAGATTATTCTGAACCTTTATTTCCTAGATCTATTGAGCTTTTCCATTCATGATACCAATGCAGAGACATATCCCTCTCTTTCTATTATGATATCCACTACATGTTTCCTGTATCTCATGAAATGTGTTATCAATATGGCCAAGAACTGTGGATCCAGTCATAATTGAGATGACTTGAAAGACGAGTTGGTGGGAGGGAATCATAAAGACACTGAGCACAAACCCATAAGGAGGGCCCTGAATCATCTGAATATGGCATAACAGGTGATGACTCACTAGTATGTTGAGGTGGGGTTCAATTTTCCAGGTCTGGATGCTAAACACAGGTGAAAGATGATTTTTTTCCCTTGGCACCAGGTATCATCTCCCTTGGGAACAAGTATGGCTCCCTTGGGCTTTCAATTTCAATGCATGTCTTAGTGTGCACTGACCAAGTAAATGAAGTGAAGGGCCATTGCAGGTGTGGCATATCTGAGTCCTGTGTGAGGGGGGAGGGAGAGGACTCAAACAATAATGCATGGATGCATGTCCTAGCCAGTGCCTCAGAAAACAAAGTTTCATAGCTATATTTTTATGATCTCCCATATACGATTACCTCAGAAACTACAATGAGATTACGATGTGCACATCCAGTGCAGGCTGTGCACCAATGTGAGCCCTATTTCACATTTTGCCATGTTCCAAGACAGCACACAGGAAGAAAAGAACATCCTCTCCAGACCCCTATCCAAGATCTCAGCATCAAATCCCAATAGGAACTCAGATTCATGTAGCTAAATTGTCCCATTATGATCTTTTGATCATCGAACATTGATCATTGTTCTCTCCTATTGTTCTATTGTTCTGTGATTTCATTGTTTTATCATCTGGTCTCATTGTTCTGCACTCCCATTGTTCCTACCTATTGTTCCCCAAGTAAGGAGACTCATTGTTCTCTAGTAGTATATAAGCAGCTGTAAATTAGATAGAGGGGAGGACTTTTTCCCTCCCATCTTTAGTAAGGACCACCAATACATTTGCATTTACCCTCCAAGCATAGCTGCTGCCTAGCACCACCTAGGGCTCTATCACCAGGAGTTTTATCTACATTTCAGTATCTGGATTACCTTTGCCTATCACTTTCCTAATCATTAAATCACAATTACCATTCATTCATTTCAATTAGTCCAGCACATGTCTGTCAGAATTGTTGAAGCCCCTCTTGCATTCAAAAGAATTTGCTAGGGAACATATCTTGGTTTACACCTAGTTTCACAGCCTTACAAGTGGAGCCCACCGCAAGGGGGGAAATTTTACAATTTTGGACAGACATCTTCGTGCTACTGCAGAATGTATTGCATGTCAAGAGGAAATACAAGGTCAATTGGATGAACTACGGAGGATTGTAGCAGCTACTATCCAAGATAGTCCATCTACTAGTAACCAGGAAGCAGATCAATCATTCTTCACTACTGTCCCAGAGGAAGAGTCCCATCATGCTCACATTAATACATCTTTCTCTGATCCATTTGGAAACTCTCCATTATCACCTCTTACTCCATCTGCATCTTTCTCTCCTATTGCCTCTCCTCCAAGACATAATTTCTCTCAATCATCTAGTTCACAATTGCCTTTACAGCCACAGCATCTCTTTACATCAAACCCATCACATTCCAATATGACAGCTCCACAGCCACAACAACTTCCACTTCATGGGTCAAATAAGGCTCCACACTGGACATGGAAGGGACCAGAAGACAATTTTACATTGTCTGTCTTCTTTGATGAAGTAGAGAGAACCTGCAGATCTATTGGGAAGGCTGATGACAAAGATTTCATTGATGCTGCAATCTTATACACTGATCCAAGTGCTAGAGAACTGTGGGGAAGATTGCCAGGAGCTAAAGCAGCAACTCCAGATTGGACTGTCTTTAAGACACAGTGTTACTCATACTATCCAAAAGCAAATGTGACAGATCGTTACACTTCTGCACATTTGCGGCAAGTAGTGCAGTACCTTCAAAAGATACCTATTCAAACTCTAGATGACTTTGGCCGATATCATCGACATATCATGGCTATTGGTCTTGATCTACTACAGAGAACTACTCCACTTATTTCCAAGGCAGACCTTAACTATTTGTATATCGCAGGAATTCATCCAGCACTTCAGGTGCATATTGTTCAGCATTTAGCTGTTATGCATCCACACCAGCAGCCTGGTGAACCATTTGACTACGAGCTTGTTCAGGCAGCAGCCAAGTATATCCTGGAGAGTCAACTCTCATCCTACATGAACCTTCCAATGATGTACCAACCACAAATGTATCAATATGACTCACCACCAATGGGTATTCCTGCTCCATATCCTACATTGCAGATGCCTGCACCAGCTATGTCAGAACAAATATATACAGATCCCACTCCTTAGGTGCATCATGCTCCTCCACAACCTAAACTATCAATGGGGGAAGTGATACAGGCACTCAATGATATGAACTCTGGAGCATATGTGAGTCCATATCAGACTCATAACAGATATCAAATGTTTCCAACACAATCTCCAGCTCCTCCCCAACCATCTGTAGCACCCCAGCTTCCAGCCCCTATTCCAGAAGTAGCTTCACCAGCAGCTCCTCTGGTTGTGAAACAAGAAGTGACAATGGTCGACCTGTTAATAGCTATCAATTGTCTTGTTGAGGGAGGTGTAGCTGGGGGAGCAAATGCAAATTGCAAATGTCCATATGATGCTTGTGATAAAAGATGGAGAGATTGCGATAATCGTAGAGCAGATCAAGACAAAGGATTGATCAAATATGACAGTAACACCAAGAGGACAGTCATGCCAGATGGTGCAGAAATCCCAAGAGGAGCAGGAATCATGCATGATCGTGTATTCAAATAGCATGCAGACAAGAATGCTCCTGCACAAATGTCAGCCAATCTGCTCACTATGAAAAAGGAAACACAAGGAACATACCAAATACCTGAAATAAAATATCCATCATCCTTTCCAGCTTCTGGAACTCAACAACCAATCCACACAATCACTCCATCACAGTTAGCTGGAAATTCGGTTCCCTTGGGACCTGTAGCCCAAATGCTGGTTATAGCAGAAGAGGAAGTGGAATGCTCTGATGATGATGATGATGTCACTATCATGCTGAATAGTGTTATTCAAAATCGTGAAGAGGTGTCTCAAATTCTTAAAGGAGTTGTTCAAAATACCAGGAAAGCTCAAGCGAAGAAGAATACAGAAGAAGCCTCTAAAGACCAGAAAGAGCCAGAAGAAGAGACATCAACTAAAGGCAAGAAGAAGACACCTATACCTACTGCAGGGGAAGCACAGACCTCATCACCACCTGTTGCTGCAGCTGAACCCAAAAATAAAGCACCAGCTGCAGAAGCAATAGCTAAACTGAAAAACACATGCCAGTACAAACATGCAGCACCTATCACAGCTGAAGGTTTAACAGAGGACTTAGTGAAAAGAGTCTTTGATACCAAGATCACAGTCACAATTGGTGAAATCTGTAGTGAATCTGCAGGAGTTTGATCCCAAGTAAAAGATGTACTTATGAATCGCAAAGTACCTATTGGCTCTGCAGCTAAAGGAAGTGCAGCAGTAGCCATAGGGAAGGATGCAATGCTTATTATGACTCTTCAAGAAGGGAGACACCTGCAGATCATGGTTGCAGACCAGTCTGCAGGCTTACGTGCCTTGACACCTACTGTTGATGGGATACAAGAAGTGGAATCAATTCTAGATGAAGGACGCCAAGTGGTTGCCATGTCGTATGATGTATGGCAGAAACTGAGACTACCATTGGACCCTACAAACAAGATCTCACTACAATCAGCTAATAATGGTAGTGACTGGTCAGAAGGGATCTGCCATAATGTTCCCTTTGATTTTGGAGGTCTAGAAGTTCTGCTTCAAGTACATGTAGTCAAAAATGCAGCCTACGACATTCTATTGGGAAGACCTTTCAGCATTCTCACAGAATCCAAGATTGACAATCGTTTTAATGGAGACCAACTTGTCATTCTCACTGATCCAAATACTGGAAAGACAGTTACTCTTCCAACTCATGAAAGAGGAAACCCTTGTTTTAGCTGGCCAAATGGACATCTCAGCTCTCAGCCTCATATTCATGAACCTTGTCCTTCGCCAAATGCAAATTTTCCTTAATGACCGAGAACCTCTTTTCTGATAAAGGGGAACTCGGTTTATCTATTACAATTGAAAAACTACCAACAGACTTTTCTCAGCAGACTTATTCTATTGCCCAGTCCACAGACGGTTCTACACCTGATATAGATCTTATCTCTGTACCTGGTTATGCTATTTGTATTAAAGCCATATCTGAATCACAACTCAAACATACTCCAAATATTGATCAATCCCTTCTGTATATGAGGCATGCACGTGAGTTTGCATGTTCTCTACCTGATGAACCACTTGTAACATTAAAATCTGAAAAAATAGATCATATTGAAAGTGATCCACCAAATTCTTTACCTGTCAATACCTTTTCAGTCATTCAGCATGTTGATTCCTCACATGAACTCCTTTATCTTGAACTATTTGACACCACAAATGAATGGGGAAACCAAGAAAACTACACTCCAACTAGTATTTTAATAGCCTCTTGTCCAAAGTCAAGCAACAAGAAGTATAAGAAAGTTGCCAATCAGACAAAGCCAGTACCAACCACTTTACCAGAAGAATTTCAAATTATCCGTGACATAACTGGAGATCCTCTTGCTAAACTCCCAATATTATCCACAAACCCTCCTGATTTCACTCCCACTGGAAGATATACCCAAGAAGGCTATGATATCATTGAAAACAACCACTCTGGTGAATTTCTATGGCCAGAAGAGAGGAAGTTGATGCATCACTTTATGATGACTCAAAATGAGGGTTTTGCATGGAATGAATCTCAGAAGGGGAAATTCCGTGAAGACTTCTTCCCTCCACACTGCATGGAGAATCCAATATTTTAGCTCAAAATATTGGATTCTATAATTATTTATTTTTGCCAACATGTAAGCTTGAATATCAAACTATTATTTCAAATATTATTTCAATATTCTTGTTTATTATAAAAATATTGGAAATTTCACAAATATTGCAAGTATATCAAAAATATTATCCCAATATTCTGATCCAATATATTAAAAAAATAAATAGTTATAGAATTCAATATCTGAGACTAAAATATTGGATTCTCCATGCAGTGCCAGTTGTTATACCAGTCATTGAACATATACCATGGGTTCACAAAAACATACCAATTCCCCCTGGACTCTATCATGAAGTCATTGACATTGTCAAAGATAAAATTGCTACAGGCATATATGAGCCATCCAGTTCATCATATCGTTCCAAATGGTTTACAGTCTTCAAGAAGGATGGACATTCCCTATGTATTGTACATGATCTCCAACCATTAAATGCTATCACAATTCACAATTCAGGTGTTCCCCCTTTCATTGAACAACTTGCAGAGACTTTTGGTGGACGTGCATGCTATGGTGTCTTTGATTTATTTGTCACATTTGATCAAAGGCTATTAGCTACACAAAGCTGAGATTTCACTACTTTCCAAACACCTCTAGGAACTTTCCATTTAACTATGCTCCCAATGGGGTGGACAAACTCTATGCAAATTCTCCAAGGCGATATCACATATACACTTCAGGAAGAAATTCCTGATATCACTATTCCATTTGTAGATGATGCAGGGATCAAAGGCTCAGAATCGCAATATCAGAATGAGCATGGAGAATACACAACTATTCCTGAAAATTCTGGTATTAGGCAATTCGTATGGGAGCACTTCCAAAATCTTAATCGAATAGTGGAGCGTATCAAATATGTGGGTTGCACATGGTTAGGGAAGAAAGCATATTTGTGTGTACCAGAAGCAGTCATAGTGGGACACAAGTGTACCTATGAAGGGCAAGTTTCAGAAGATGGAAAAGTTGACAAGATTAAAAACTGGGGTCCATGCCATGACCTTACAGATATTTGTTCATTTTTGGGAACGTCTGGAATACTCTGCATATACATTCGCAATTACAGTCTCATTGCCAGGCCTCTAGTCAACCTCACATGCAAAGGTGTAGAGTTCTACTGGGGTCCAGATCAAGAAGCTGCACAACATGCCTTGAAAGACACAATCATAAACTCACCTGCTCTTCACCCCATTAACTACAAATCAGAGGCACCTGTAATTCTTGCTGTGGATACCAGTGCAGAAGCCATTGGCTATGCTTTATTCCAACAGGATCCTGATAACCCTAAGTGACGATATTCTTCCTGTTTTGGATCCATTGCACTCAACAAAACAGAATCTAACTACAGCCAACCAAAGCTTGAACTATATGGTCTTTACCGAGCCCTTAAAGAGGCAGCACTCTGGATTATATCAGTAAAGAACCTGATTGTGGAAGTTGATGCAACAGCAATCAAGAGGATGATCAATAACCCGGATATGAATCCCAGTGCAGTTATCAACCATTGGGTAGCTGGAATCCTCCTATTCCCTTTCAAGCTTGTACATGTACCAGGCAAAACTCATGGACCAGATGGTCTATCGAGAAGACATCCCCAACCAGGAGATCCTCCACCTGAAGGAGATGATCTTGATTGGGTTGACAAGTACTATGGCTTCCTTCACACTATAAATCCTCATCCTGATGTTTGTGCTTCAGGATGCAAAATTCTAAGCCCAATGCAGATATTCACAAAAGCAACCAGTCATCCTTTTGTTCAGAACCTTATTCCATCAGATATTCCAATTATCATTCCACATAATAAGAAAGCAACTGCTGCAGATGAAAGACTAGATCATGTCAGACATTTTCTTGCTGATTTTACCCAACCTCCCAATCTTTCTGATGATCAACTGCGAACATTTGGAAATTACGCATCAGAATTCTTCCTCAAAGATAGGGAGCTTTGGAAATGAGATCCTGCAGGAGAGCACAAACTAGTTATACCACCAGACAGACACTATAATGTCATGCGGATTGCTCATGATGAACTTGGACATAAAGGTGTCTACTCTGTTCAACAGCATATTCTAAAGCGCTATTGGTGGCCACAGATGCTATCAGATATTAAGTGGTTTGTGAAAACCTGCCACTTGTGTCAAATACGTCAAACAGAAAAATGGCATATTCCTCCAGTTGTCTCTTATCCTGCACCACTTTTTTCTAAAGCTTATATTGATACCTTTCATCTTCCATGCTCAAATGGATTCAAGTACATTGTTCACGCCTGCTGCTCTATGAGTGCATACCCAGAGTTTCACATGCTTCGCAAAGAAAATGCAGAAGCCCTGGCATGTTTTATATATGAAGACCTAATATGCCGATGGGGTTCACTTCAAGAAATTGTGACTGACAATGGTCCAGCATTTCTCACTGCTCTAGAAATACTCAAAAACCAATATGACATTCATCACATAACAATCTCTGCTTATAACTCCCAAGCCCAAGGTGTTATTGAAAGACATCACTACGACTTTAGAGAAGCACTTTTCAAAGCAGCTGATGGAGTAGAAAAGAAATGGTCTCATGTTGCATATTCTGTGATATGGGCAGAACGTGTCACTCCACTTAAAACACTAGGATGAAGTCCATATGAAGTAGCGACAGGTGTATCACCTATCCTTCCACTTGACATTGCAGAAGCATCCTTTCTCATTTTGCCACCTACATCAACTCTAACAACTACAAAGCTGATTGCTTGTCAAGCAATTGTACTGCAGAAACGAGAAGCTGATTTAGAAGCTATCCAGTCTAAAGTCTATGAATCATGAGTCAAAGCAGTAAAGCGATGGGAGAAAGATCATGCCAACTGCATCATAGATTGGAATTTCAAGCAAGGTGCTTTAGTTCTCATTAGGAATACAAGAGTTCAGTATGAACTCAGTCACAAGTTCAAACCTTGCTATCTTGGACCCCTAGTAGTCATCTCTCGCAATCAAGGTGGTGCATACATACTGGCAGAACTAGATGGCACCCTACTTGCAAAACCAGTGGCTGCTTTCTGTTGTATCCCCTATCATCCTCAAGCATCAATTGATATACCAGATCTCACACAATTCTTAGATGCTGATCATTTGTGGGTTCAGAAATTAGAATGCACAGTAGAAGTTCCTGATGATGATATTTAGCTCTTGCATCTGAATACCCTTTCTTATATCTTGTCTTGTAACCTGTACCACTTCACTTGCATAACTCATTTTGATCATCTATATTCCCCTTGTAATAATGTATTTGCCAATGATGATCTACTGAGGCATTCAGCCAAAATACACTTTCTGACAGGAGTCAGAAATTTTTTTTGTTCTCCCCAGAGCATCTCAGACATATGCTAAATAATCAGCCTCCTGTATCAAACCACTATAAAGCCTTATCAGCGATCATAGCTTATCATGATATATTTACCTGACATTCCAATCAACAGATTTTCCCATACATCCGATCCATGGCTGTGTCCCATGATGTAGCAACTGTGCCCACAGCCTCAGAGAATTGTGCCATTGGTTCACACCTCGCATGATCTATTACCATGAGAAGGACATCATGCATCCTTACTCATGCGCAGTCAGAGAGATTTGTGCCATTGGAATACACTTCATGTTGGTCTACCCCGGAGTCATAAACATATGCAAAGCCAAGACTTTTTGCACAATATTAAAGGCAGAAAACTTGCCCTAACATCCTCAGTCTTGAGTGCAGGACCCTCATGCCACCCTCTGAGGAGCGTCCTCTCAGACTCCTTCACTTAACTTCATGACTG
Organism: Armillaria nabsnona; assembly: GCA_030407065.1. Lineage (NCBI taxonomy): Eukaryota > Fungi > Basidiomycota > Agaricomycetes > Agaricales > Physalacriaceae > Armillaria > Armillaria nabsnona. The sequence goes on from JAUDQA010000055.1 coordinate 27,654, forward strand.
CATGAAGGTGTCATAGCAGCTATGAATGGTGGTAGGCCAGCTGGACAGACCCAATGCAATATGCGAATGCAGAGTTCCAGTTCAAACATATGTGTTGGAATCATGGTAGAAACAGATTCAGCAGGTGTAGCATCATGTGAAAAATTAAAATATGCAAAATAATTCTCTCAGAACTCAATTGCAATTCATGGGTGTCTGTGCCATCTGGAATTCTCAAGTCCATTCGCCAACAAATATTCAGGCAATTCAAGGATGTTTTTCAGATTGTCACATTCTCAAGCTCATTTGCACCTTCATAAACTCCTCATATAGCAATATAGGTTCTCAAGTCCATTTGCCCACAACTATGAGCACAATTCCCGGATGTTCCTATTACTTGTCACATGGACAGACACTTTTATCATCATAAATGACTAAAACCAGGTGTCATTATCAATAGTCTAAATCTCCTTAAATTTGATGGCAAGGAATAGAAACCAGCCCAGGTGCCAAATTGTCAGTGTTCTAAAGGTGGTGCCTGATTGACAGTGGCCAGGTCACTGGTGGAAGCCTAAAATCTTTTCTTACAACTACTCTAACTGTCTTTATGCCAGACAACACTTTTGCCTACTTCACTCTACTTGCCATACCAGCATCCATGATCATTGGACTGGCCATTCACTATTTCACCAAACCCTGCCATCAGTGCTGAAGAGACTCTGTGCATGCAAGCTAGAAATGCAACAGCATCGAAGACACTGATCACACCCACACCCAACACTACACACACAAACCCTCAAGTTCGTGGGGGATTCTGATGTGATAGAAGCAGAATGAATTAGGACAACCAAACTCTCAGAATACATGATATACGCATATAGCAATAGTGCGCAGTAACTATCTAGCTCTCTCAAAGTCCAAAGGCTTTTAATAACAAGAGGAGCAATGTTCGTCACTGGGCCTCAAGGCAAGGTGCAATACAATACATGCAATGTCAAGAGACGTAGACAAAACCCTCAAGAAGTCTCGAGCAACATGTGGGGTGACCTCAAACAACTCAAAACACACTACACACGACTCAAAGCTTCATGCTCTAAGCAGAAACACTTCACAAAACCTTCCACTAAAGCCACAGGATTCAAACCTATGTGCTCGAGCTTCCAAACTGATCGTAGATCCACAGGGTTCTAACCTATGTGATCCAGAGACACAAAAACCTTATAACACTGTCCGCAAGCCACAGGGTTTGAACCTATGCCACTTGGGAAATATATACCCTCAAGCGAGCACTAATCAAGCCAAAGGGTTTGAACCTCTGCCACCTGTAGTGCCTCGCGTCACAAGAAACCCTCAAAGCACAAGAGCGCGTCCTTAATGACACTAAACTCTTCTTCTCAGGTTAGAGCTCAAGTCACCCAACCAATTAACAGTCACACAAGCACCGCGCTAGCTTTCTATGCCTCGCATGCAACTCAATTCACTCAATATGATATCAATTCTAGGTCTATTCTCTTGCTCAAAGTTACAAACTAATCCTGATGCTATGGTGTCAAGCTGGAGGCTTGCATGCAACTACAACGGGGGTCCGAAACTTTTACACTATGGTTACACTATGCTATTTATCTATTCTATGTTCTACAAATTAGTACAACCATATATAGTATTATTTCAGTTGCAGGGCTCACTCGTCTGTGTCCCATGCATGTTGCCATTATCATGCCATAGCTTGGCGCTGACTCAGGAGTCTGGCTTGGGGCCAGATCCTGTCTCTGAGTGTTGCAATGTTGGGTAACATTGCTATTTACATGTGTACTGACGTCGGTTGCTATCTCCTTGGAGTTGCAGCCTAGCATGCGACTCTTATTTTGCTTCGCTATATTCTTTCAGGGAATTCTCTGGTCAGGAAGGCAACTAGTTTCTTGTCTAGACCTTGCATGCTTTGGCCGAAGTCAGTGACTTCGGGTTTACTCCAAATTCTGACATCATATGGTCTAGAGCTCTAAGCGCCAGGTCATCCATGCCGTGCGCGTCATAGATCAATGTTGCGCAAAGTTATTAATTAATCTCACAAGCGTGTCCTGCTCTATTCACAGCACATGTGTGTCATGCCTTGTCAGAGCACTCAGTGTCAAGTACTCAGACTTCATACCTAGTACAGCCTTTCTAGTACTGTTCTCAGGTTAAGTTGTGCGCTCCACCCAGCTATACTCTGTTAATTCTATTAACAGCATTATAATTCATGTGCTCTGTTGTGTTTCGTTGTCCTTTAGTATCTAGACACTCTAGCATGTATTCCTTAGTAGGAATTGCAAAATTACACACGTGAACGCTTGCAAAGCATGTCACCACTCATTTCTCAATAAAACCACACGGTTTGCATCCATACACGGCAACGTCGAGGACTTGCTGTTACTTTAGAACCACAGATTCCATATGTTTACTATGGCTATTACACAAGCCAAGGACTTACAGCCTTACTAAGGCTCCGAAGAATATTCTATTTATAAAATTGTACTTGTAGTATAAAAACTAGGTAGATACCACATTTTTAGAGCTAGTTCTTACCCAGTTGACGAGACCATGGCATTCCAGTCAGCTATGGTTACTCCAAGTCATCCCTCACTGCTTGCTTTACTTTTAACATTGTTGGTTCGCTTTGTATATTGCACCAATACATGGAATCTCGCATCAATAACTTGCTTTTGTCTTTTAATGCCGCGACATTGCTTCACCTTCAACACATAGGATTCTTTCATTGCTTTCACCTTCTACGTCGCCATTGTTTTCATTGCCCAGTTCAGTATTGCCTCCGTGTAGGCCCAGTTCAGCACCATTCTCCATAGGATTGCCCTCATCTTTATCATTGTTCAGAGTTGCCGTGCATCTATTGCCACAACACCCCACTCAGCACCACAGTTGCTACGTTTTTCCCCATTTCCAAGGCATTTTCTGCATGTTAATTGCCATTGTTTCGACTCAGCATCACAGTACACCTTCAGGACATGTTTTCTAGTCCTTCCCCACAATTTCTAGCTCATTGCTACGATTTCTAGAGCATTGCCACGGTTTCTAGAGCTATTTTCATGCTCTTTAGCCCATCCTTACATTTTCTAGACCATTTTCGTAGTCTCTACCACGGTTTCTTGGTATTTGCGTCATACCAGATTCTGTCTCATCTCGTTTATCGAGATCCTTCCTGGCTTACAGCCAATGTCTACTAGTACTCATTGACCAAGAGTAGTACTTCGCTGACTGAAAAGTCACAGTGTATCTTCTGTTATAGAGGAACTGACTGCACGGAGGTGCACCGAACCACTCGCAAACACATTGCCTTAATTGCTGTGTTGCTATGTTAATTGCCTAAGCTCTCTCAGAGTTTTGAGTGTTGCCATTGCCACAGAAGTCTAGGCTCATCAGCAGGGTGAACGATGAGAGCTAGACTAAATGGTCGACAATAGTCTATGGCGAACGAGGCGATGAGAAAACATAGTGGAGATGACATGTGTTGAAAGAAAATGTGGAATGAGGTGCTGAGGGTGGAGTGTCAAGAGAAAACATGGAGCTACGAAAACTAGTGGTGCTGCTGATCCTATATGGTGCGATAATGCTGAAGTCGATGTTGAAACTGGTCTGGTGCTGAAACGATCCTATCCTATGTCAAACTAACCTTCAAGTCTACTTGAGAGACTGATACTATATGAAAACTTGCTGAAACTGGTCCTATACTGATCCTAAGTCTGCTTGGAGACTACCCAAGTGGGTGACGATAACGAAGTTGAAAGTGAAACTGTAAAACTCCAATGGTGTGAAAGTGAAACAATGATGGCCTATAAAAGATAACGGGAACAAGGTATGGCATGGCAATCATGTATTGGCACAATATGAGTGTGTACCAATAGTGTTAAGAGTGAAGAGAGAATGTTAATAGACTCTTCACAGTTAAAAACTGTGAAATAACTCTGGTGAGCTCAAGAGTTGACGTGCAATCGAGAGTATGCTGGGGTAAACAGTATATTGCCATAGAACAGTGAATAAATGTGGTTTACTGTTGCTAGACTAGAGTGTTGACATAGACTGGGGTCAACTGGAGATGAACTGCTGAACTATGTTTTCTAGCTAGTTTTTATACTACAAGTACAAAATTAAAATAGAGTAATCATGTGTGACTTAGTCAGGCTGTAAGGCTGTGGCTTAGTAAAATCCGTAGCAGACATATGGTCTCTTGGCTTCTAAAATAACAGCAACTCGTCGATGTTGTCACATATGAGTGTGAGCCATATGGTTTTATTGAGCGATGAGTGGATCATTAGGTGCTGTTTAGCTGTGGACTGGTGAGGTATGGCTTTTATACGGAGGTGCACACTTGGGTCTATGTCGTTTTGAGGTATTGGTGAGGTAACAGCCTTTGTAAAACACGGTCTGTAGTTGCCATGTGCTTGAAATATCTTGGATGGATGAGTGGCCACAGCAATCACATCATTTCATTAAGTGATTGATTGGCACTTCCATGAGGCTATGGGAAGTGATGTGACAATTCCATTTTAGGATGATTTGTGATCAAAGGTGCCTTGCTGTGATGGAACACAGCAATTATGATGCGTGACAAGATGGGTCGGATAACAAAGCACATGAGGAGTAGTTGCCACAGTGTGAAAGTGGTATTGCCGTGTGTGGAATTATTGGTTTACTGAAAGGCCATTGCAGGGACCGTAGCATTAATTAGTAGGTAAAGTCCTTGAATTCTGAGCATACAGAGCCTGGAGGCTCATCAGTGTGTGTCATCCTCCTGAGCCATCAAGATTGTAATGTGACGCTGTACACCTATTATCATAAAGTATCAGATTGAAAGTCAATTGAGATCACAGAGACACAGAGAGAGATACCTTGCACACCATCCCTGTACAATACATGCCAACAACACTTGTTCTGTGTAATTAGCAATATATGGTCCCAGTCCAAATATTGTCCATCAATAGTGGCCATCACCATAGCGCAAGATCTGAGGAGTCTCCATTCCCATGTGTAGTGACTCAAATATCTCATGTAACAATTCATGGAAGAGTTCACAACAGAATGCACAAAACTCGGTGCTATCCTGATGCTCATGGTCTGCTGGAAAAGATGACGGTGAGTTTGCAATCATTAAGTAAAGCAGGAATATCTGAAACATACTCTTGGGAATTGATAAAAAAGCCAGTAATGAGACTCCATCACAATATGCATGTCATACATTGTTGTGAATGATCCCATTTGTGATATACACTGTGTAATATTCATTTTGACCTGTGGCCATGGAAATAGTCAACTTGCTGCTGCCTGCAATGTCAGGGACAAAGGTTATATCTTCGAGACCAAGATCATCAGAGATACAGTTCTGGAAAGCATCAGTGGAAATCACATCATGGATAAGAGCAGCATCATATACTGCCTGCTTCCATGCCCTATTTCCAGACATGAAATCTTTGTAATAGTGCTTTGTTATGATTTATTCACTTTTTTCCTTTATCTTATCTCACCAGACCGACCGAACCGTCCAACACAAGGGCAACTGAACAACTACTTCATAACCACATGCTATCACTTTGCTATTATGTGTTATCGCTTCACTATTGGATGCTCTGGTTTCTATCTCAGCCTTGTATGCTAGATTTCTACTTAAATAGTGTCAGTTGACACATAGTGAAAACACAATATGAGTGTCACTTGAAAATATTCAATTTCTCAGGATTATATGGTATATTAGTCAGCAGGCCAACTCTTGACATTATGACATCATCAGAAATTCTGACAGATCTGGGAATTGAACCCAGGATCTTAAAAAGAAATTTCATAATATCACATTACTTTTCCAAGCAGACATACTAACCACTGTACCATACTGGCATTATATATTCATGTAATCATCTCTCTATAGGGCCTTTCTCTCTTATATTTATAATATCCCAATTGGGCCCTCCCTTTGGTGCGCTTTTTTTTCCTTATTGGGCTGGTCAAATCAGCCCATCAATTGCACCTAGAATTGACCTTCTCATGGTATTGATGGCATCAATATCAGGCCATTTTCGGACAAAATTCGCATTTTGGCTCATTTTGGGCTTCCTCATGCTACTGGGTGGGTCAGGGGATGGTACTAGTATATGCCTAAACATAAATAGCATAAAAGCAAACCCTCTGGTGAGGTATGGGAGCCATGGGGAGGGGTAAAAAGGGTAAAATAGTGAAAAATTGCAGAAAATCACCGAAAATTCGCTTTTTATGGGTGCTACATGGATCTGATCGCTTTGAAAACTTGACTAATGAATTCCCTGGCCTTGAAAACCCCTAAACGACTCCTTTACAGTACATGTGGCGCATTTTATGGCTAGGCATAATCAGGAAAATTGGCTTTTTATGGTGCTATCTACATTGGATCACTCCGGGGATGTTACCAATTGATTTCTACACTATGAATACCCTATAATACGTCTGCATATGTTATATATAACCACCAGAATGTGATGAAAAATGGGGGATTGGAGGGGAAATACTGTTTATTTTGTTTTCTAGGTGTCGCATCAGTCTGGAGACATTACCAATCAATTCCTCGACCTTTACAACCCCCAGACCACTCTTCGTTACATTTATGGGGTCTCAGGAACAATGGAAATAATGATGTAACAGTTTAGGAGGAGCACACATGGAAACTCGCATTTCTGAGCTTCGGAAAGCTTTGGAGTTGTTGCCAATGGATTCCTTGACCTTGAAAACCCCCAGAATACCCCAGGAACACATTTAAAACCTTTGAAATCTGTGTTAAAAAAGGTGATAGTGAAAATATGCGAAATACCATATAGCTCACATTTCTGAATGTCAGAGAAGGTGATTCTGGTATAGGATACACTATATATATTGTATAATGGTGTGTACAAAAGATTAGGATGATCGGAAATGTATTGGCAGAGATATAAGGAAATCTTTCTAAAAATGAAAAAGAGCACCCCCCAGATTTCAATGTTCTAGTCATCCTATGGCCTGGGGACTATCAGATTTGGATTCCTGGACCCAAAAAACATAAGCTAATCTGCTAAGAACTAGTGCTTAGCCTTATCTCCCTTCAATTAAAGAGACTCGATGGTGACTGCCTGAATGTGAGACAGCCGTTATCTACTCTTGATCAGAGCTTGGGTCTAACAATTAGCTCAAAGCTTCTCTTTGCTCCTTAACTGGAGCCTACATGTTGACAACACTTGAAACAGTTCTTAACTCTGTCTTTCTCAGGGTCAGCATCGCCCTGTTTGCCGCAGTCCTTGTACTAGCAGTCTTATATCACTACGGGATATACCCCTGCACCCACATTGCTCAATACAATGATCATCCCATCATAAACCATGTCCTCCCACAGCAGCCACCAGTGGTCCACCATAGGACACCCATATCCTCACACCGAGCATTGACGCTTGACAAGCACCCTTGCTTCTACAGGGGAAACGAAGAAAACCTCCTAGGGAGATGGAGGTCACCATTCAGGAAGGAAGCGATGGAGATATTGCCAGAAGACTTCCTTTCATCCAACTTTCTCCCGACTCATCCCAGCATACTAGTACCTCCATCCATCCCCCTGACACAACATGACCCATTCTTGCTAGTGACCTCGCTGCCCTGGCCAGGCACCTCATCTGACTCAGATTGGGAGAGACAGGCCTGAGAGGAACCCCAACAACAGAGCAACCTGCCCTCTATCGTTCTGGGAGTATCAGAGTGCCAGATTCACCAACCAACTCCACATTCGAGCTCAGCGTTTCCTGGGATAATCTCAACCTCCCTTACACAGCCTTCTTTCCCCGATGAGGCAATCCCTATCGAGCAAATACCCCAGAGTGGGTCTTTGATCCCAACTTCCCCATCATCCACTGGGACCAGCCTGTACAGATCAATGAGCAACCGCCCACCCCAACCAGAGAGTCATCGCCAGAGTTCGAGCCCTGACCAGGGCTGTGAGCCAGGCTTGACATCCCACGATGAAACAGAAGCCCCTCACCAAGTGACAGTGAGGGACTCAACCAGTATGATAGGGACAGAAGACAGGCAGAGCAAGAACAAGCCGCCGTGTTCAGAGAGGTCGATGAGCAATGAAGTGCTGACACCGATAGTCAAGAAGAGGTCATATACCACTCTGATGGAAGCGCCAACATGAGGTTCTCCTCAGAGCAGAGCACATCAATGGAATCGGTTGGTGGAGGAGCCCTTCCCCATCCCCAGTACCAACACCACAAATCCCCAATACCCCCCCAGCCAATCACCCTGATAACTATCTCCCAGGCGCTGTACCTCCTAGCGACAGGTAAACTCGCCAAGATTCCCAAGATACTCCTCCGTGCCCCCCTGATCGACTTATTTAATCATTTTCTTGAAGAACTAGTAGCGGATCAAGACTGGGCTAGAACCCCGGCTGGAACAGACTACACTTATTATGGATACAGCTATATCCTAAAGGAGGAAGCCCGAGGCACTTTGCCTGCCAGGCATACAATATGATTCATAAAGATCGCCCTGTCCAGGTACCCAATCATTATCAGCGACCTCAGGTTGATCGACTAGCCGATACCCTGAGCCCCCTGAAGGACTCACCCCCAGTACCACTGCAGCGAGCCACCATGGCTACATATGCATACACAATGCCAAGCTATGCGTACCCATGAGGATATGGACTACTGGGCTCACAAGGGCCATCCCAACTTTTCACCGCTGATGAGCCTCCAGGCTCTGTATGCTCAGAATTCGTGGATTTTATCTGCTAATTAACGCTACTAGCCCTCCAACGGTCTCTCAGTAAACCAATAATTCCACACACAGCAATACCACTTTCACCCTACGGCAACTACTCTTCGCACGCTTTGTTAATCCATTCCATCTTGCCACGCATCATAATTGCCATATTCCATCACAACGTGGCTCCTTCGATCACAAATCGTCCTGAAATAGAATTAGCGCATCACTTCTCATAGCCTCATGGAAGTGCCAATCAATCACTTAATGAAATGATGTGATTGCCGCGGCCACTCATCCGTCCAAGATATTTCGAGCACATGGCAACTACAGACCACATTTTACTAAGGCTGTTACCTCGCCAAGACCTTGAAACGACATAGACCCAAGCATGCACCTCAGTATAAAAGCCATACCTCACCAGTCCGCAGCTAAACAGCACCTTGCGATCTGTTCATCACTCCATGAATCCATACGGGTTCGCGACCATACATGGCAACATCGACAAGTTGCTGTTACTTTAGAAGACAAAGTACCATATGTTTCCCATGGATTTTACTAAGCCACGGCCTTACAGCCTGATTAAGTCACGCATGATTACTCTATTTATAATTTCGTACTTGTAGTATAAAAACTAACTAGAAAATGTAGATAAAGAAGGGCAGTTCATCTCTAGTTGACCAGACTACGTCAATACTCGTCACACTCTAGTCTAGCGACCATAAACTACGTCTATTCACTGTTCTACAGCAATACACCGTTTGCCCTGCATATTTTCGTTTGCACGTCAACTCTTGAAAGCTCACCAGAGTTATTCACATGGTTTTTAACTGTGAAGAGTCCTTTTCGTTATGCGCTCTTTGCTCTTAACACTATTGGTGCATGCTCATATTGTGCCAATACGTGACCGCCACGCTATACCTCGCCTCCGTTATCTTTTATAGGCCGACATCATTTCACTTTCACACCATTGGAGTTTTTACAGTTTCACTTTTGCCATTGTTATCGTCGCCCACTTGGGTAGTCTCCGAGCAGACTTAGGATCAGTTTAGGACCAGTTTCAGCAAGTTTCGTATAGTATCAGTCCCTCAAGTGGACTTGAAGGTGAGTTTGACATAGAATAGGATTGTTTCAGCACCAGACCAGTTTTCGACATCGACACAGTACTCTTGCATCGTATAGGACCAGTTTCATTGCCAGTTTTTGTAGCCCCACGTTTTCTCTCACCAGTCTACCCCAGCACATTGTTTAACATTTTCTCTCACCACACGTTATCTCTACTATGTTTTCCCATCGCCTTGTTCACCCATAGACTATTGCCGACTGTTTAGTCTCTCTACCATCGTTCACCCAGCACAGATTAATGTACAGCGACGTTTTCTAGTCTCATCACACGTTTTCTCATATGGATTCGTGGTATTCACTTCATACCCACTTCTGTTCCCTCTCACTTTGAGAGATCCCTACCGGCTTATAGCCATTGCATCTAGTACTCAACTACCAAGCAGTACTACTTCCCAGACTTAAAGTCGCAGTGTATACTTGCATATAGAGGAATTGATTTACTGCACGGAGGTGCCCCAAACCCACTCACACACACGATCGCCTTGATTGCTGTGCTACTACGTTAATTACCCAATCTCGTTCTGAGTTGGTGTTGCCATTGCCATGGAAGTCTAGGCTCATCAACGGAGATGTCCCAACTACCTATCAAGAATGGAAGCAGCAAATACTCCGGATCGATCATAATTGGAGAACACGGAAGGCAGAAATTGGAGCAGGAGCCAAAGTAATGGAATGGAAACAGTAGACAAAGACGAATCCCCTGCCAAAGGGAAACCAGCAGCAGACCAGCATCCCAGAGAAGAAAATGGGAACTGGCACAGTATACGGTGATGAGCCTAGACTTCGGTGGCAATGGCAATACCAACTCGGAATGAGATTGGGTAATTAACATAGTAGCATGGCAATCAAGGTGATTGTGTGTGCGAGTGGGTTCGGGGCACCTCTGTGCAGTAAATCAATTCCTCTATATGCAAGTATACACTGCGACTTTAAGTCTGGGAAGTAGTACTGCTTGGTAGTCGAGTACTAGATGCAATGGCTATAAGCCAGTAGGGATCTCTCAAAGTGAGAGGGAACAGAAGCGGGTATGACGTGAATACCACGAATCCATATGAGAAAACGTGTGATGATACTAGAAAACGTCGCTGGACATTTATCTGAGCGGGGTGAATGATGATAGAGAGACTTAAATGGTTGGCAATAGTCTATGGGCAAATGAGGCGATGAGAAAATGTAGTGGAGATGATGTGTGTCGAAAGAAAATGTGGGGCTATGAAAACTAGTGGTGCTACTGATCCTATACGGTGCGATAATGTCGAAGTTGATGTCAAAACTGGTCTGGTACTGAAACAATCCTATCCTATGTCAAACTAACCTTCAAGTCCATTCGAGGGACTGATACTATACGAAACTTGCTGAAACTGGTCCTAAACTGATCCTAAGTCTACTCGGAGACTACCCAAGTGGGTGACGATAACGATGGCAAAAGTGAAACTGTAAAAACTCCAATGGTGTGAAAGTGAAACGATGACAGCCTATAAAAGATAACGTGGGCGAGGTATGGCATGGTAATCATGTATTGGCACAATATGAGTGTGTACCAATAGTGTTAAGAGCAAAGAGCAAGTGTCAAATAAACTCTTCACAGTTAAAAACTGTGGAATAACTCTGGTGAGCTCAAGAGTTGATGTGCAATCAAGAATATGCTGGGGTAAACGGTATATTGCCGTAGAATGGCAAATAAACGTGGTTACTGGCGATAGACTAGAGTGTGACAAGAATTGACATAGACTGGTCAACTAGAGATGAACTGAACTCCCTAGCTATGTTTTTCTGGCTAGTTTTTATACTACAAGTACGAAATTATAAATAGAGTAATCATGTGTGACTTAGTCAGGCTGTAAGGCCATGGCTTAGTAAAATCCATAGGAAACATATGGTACTTTGTCTTCTAAAGTAACAGCAACTCATCGACGTTGCCGCATATAGGTGCAAATTGTGTGGTTTCATTGAGCAGCAAGCAGATCATTAAGTGCTGTTTAGCTGCGGATTACTCAGCTTTGGTGGTTGTGCTGAAGAGTACGTGTGGGGCTACATTTTCTTGAGGCCTTGGCGAAGTAACACCCTTAGTAAACACGGTCTGTAGTTGCCGTGTGTTCAAAATATCTTGGATGGATGAGTGGCTGCTGCAATCACATCATTTCATTAAGTGATTGATTGGCGCTTCCATGAGGCTATGAAAAGTGATGCGATAATTCTGTTTTAGGACGATGTGTGATCGAAGGAGCCACGTCGTGATGGAATACGGCAATTATGATGTGTGGCAAGATGGGATGGATAACAAAGCACGTGAAGGGTAGTTGCCGTAGGGTGAAAGTGGTATTGCCATGTGTGGAATTATTGGTTTACTGAGAGGCCGTTGGAGGGCTAGTAGCGTTAATTAGCAGATAAAATCCACAAATTCTGAGTGTACAGAGCCTGGAGGCTCATCAACGGATCAAAAAACAGCACAGGGCAGATCACCGCCTTCACAGAAGTACGCATCACTATTGGAGATCATGCCGAGTGCATTGATCTAGCCATCACCAACCTGAAGGACCAAGACATATTCCTGGGACACAACTGGTTAGCAAGGCACAATCCACTAATCAACTGGCGAACGGGAAAAATGACCTTCACCCGATGCCAATGTCGGCACGTCCCAATACCGCTACCAGATGTGGATCCATATGACAAATGGGATGAGGAGCTTGAGGAAGGGGAAACCATCCTTGCGATAAGCTTTGAAGAAGCTATTCACATTAGGGCAATGCGACATGTAGCAAACAACCTAGCAGCAAAGGCCAATGCAGAAAAGAAAGTCAAAATGTTCGAAGAAATGGTTCCTGAATAGTGTAGAGACTTCAAAGATCTTTTCGACAAGGAGAACTTTGATGAACTCCCTGAACCTAAACCATGGGATCACACCATTGAACTTATTCCAAATGCCAATGCCAATCTTGACTGCAAAGTCTATCCACTCAATCGAGCAGAGCAGGAAGAGCTCAACAAGTTCCTTGATGAAAACTTGTCGAGTGGCAGGATACGTCCTTCCAAATCGCCCATGGCCTCACCATTCTTCTTCATAAAAAAGAAGGATGGAAAACTAAGGCCTGTCCAAGATTATCAGAAGCTCAATGAGATGATGATTAAAAATCGTTATCCCCTCCCTTTAATCTCAGAACTCATGGATAAATTACGTGGCGCCAAATACTTTTCCAAGCTCGATGTCCGCTGGGGATACAATAATGTTCGCATCAAAACTGGGGACGAATGGAAAGCGGCCTTCAGAACCAACTGTGGCCTGTACAAACCCATGGTCATGTTTTTTGGCCTTACAAATTCACCCACCACCTTCCAGTAGATGATGAACGATATTTTCAAGGACCTCATTGCATCAGGAAAAGTGACCATTTATCTCGATGACATCCTCATCCTATCCAAGACCAAAGAGGAACATCGCTGAATCACACAGGAAGTCTTAACCACCCTACAAAGACACAAACTATTCCTTAAAGCTGAGAAGTGCAAATTCGAGGTCCTAGAGATGGAATACCTAGGTGTCATCATCAGTGAAGGAAGCATCCACATGGATCCGGTGAAGATCAAAGGCATTCTCGATTGGCCAACACCTACCAAAAAGAGAGAGCTCCAGTCCTTCTTGGGGTTTACCAATTTCTATTGATGCTTCATAAAGAACTATAGCAAAATTGTGAAGCCCATGACCCAGCTGACTGGAAATGATGCGTGGAAGTGGGGCAAAGCTCAGCAGGAGGCTTTTGAACACCTCAAGAAGCAGTTGGCAGAGGATGTGGTACTTGCGATACCAACGAACGAAGGGAAATTCTGGGTGGAAGCGGACACTAGCAAAGGGGCCATTGGTGCAGTCCTCTCTCAAGAACAGGACAGCAAATGGAGACCTGTATTGTTCCTATCAAAGTCTCTCTCGGTTACTGAACATAACTACGAGATTTATGACAAGGAACTTCTGGCCATCATGCTCGCCCTTGAAGAATGGAGACATTATCTCATGGGCACTTACCAGGATTTCGAGATCTGGACCGATCATCAGAACCTCCAATACTTCCAGAAACCCCAGAAAGTAAACTGATGACAAGCTTGATGGATTACCGAGCTCACGGAATACCACTTCACCCTTCATCATAAAGCTGGTACCGCCAACAAGAAGGCGGATCTTCCATCTAGGTGAGCTGATCATGACCAGGGGCAGGATGACAATGATCAAGTAATAGTCCTATCCCCCAAACACTTCAATGCCATGATCATGCCAACGATTGAAGAAACCCATCGGAGCATAAAAATCACCACCAGAAATGTTCACCTTTGGGACAACACTGTCACAGGCTCTCTTAATCATGACCGTGGTATGAAGATGAGTGATGGACTCATCTGGTATGATAGCAGGATCTATGTTCCCTGAGACCATGTGTTGTGAGGAGAAATCATTGCTCAATCTCACGACCACATCACCACTGGACACCCAGGCATTGAAAAAACCAAAGAACTTATACTACGGGAACTCTGGTGGCCAAAAATGAAAAAGGATATTGAAACATACGTTCGAGCCTGTGAAACGTGCCAGCAAACGAAAGCCAGCAACCAAGCCAAGACAGCACCACTCCATCCTAACGAGATACGGTCCTGACCATGGACTCATATCTCGGTAGACATGGTGACAGGACTACCAAAGAGCAATGGCTACGATGCAATCCTCGTGATAGTCGACCGTCTCTCCAAGGAAATCATCCCTGTCACATGCTCCACAGAACTATCATCAGAAGGGTGGGCAAAGATTCTACACGACGAGGTATATTCCAAGCATGGAATGTCTCAAGTTGTCATCTTGGACAGGGGGACCGTATTCGTTTCGAAATTCATGAAAGACCTCTATGAACTCCTGCTGATTAAAAGCAATGCCTCAACCTCCTATTACCCTCAGATGGACAGACAAACCTAATGGGTCAATCAAGAAATCGAAAAATACCTCCAAACAGACTGGGCGGAATGGCTATCCCTCGCCGCATTTACACATAACAATCACACGCACTCCTCCACCAGTAAAAGCCCATTTGAGGTCAACTATGGTTACAACCCAGCCGTACTGCCAGGAACCCAACACATCACACCTTTCCGTACTCCGGCCTCCAACACCTTTGTCTCCAAATTGCAAGAAATCCATGCTACTGCCAAAAAGTCGCTCAAAAAGGCTGCTGTACAAATGAAGGCACAATACGACAAATCAAAACGCCCAGCCATCGAGTACAAGATAGGCGACAAAGTTTGGCTTGACACAACAAATCTCCACCTTCCTCGACCAAAGAAAAAGCTAGATAATAAATGAACAGGCCCCTTCAAGATCAAAGACAAAAAGGGTGCCTCTGCATATACCTTAAAGCTCCCAACCAACTGGAAGATTCACCCTACCTTTAACAAAGCACTACTCACTCTGTATGTCCCTCCGGCATTCCCCAATCAAGAACAACCACCTCCGCCTCCACCAGATCTCATAGATGGCGAAGAACACTACGAAGTTGAAAGAGTCCTAAACAGTAGACAACGAAGAGTTCAAGGGAGACAAGGAGAACTGCTGAGAACGGTGACAGACTACTTCGTGAAGTGGAAGGGCTATGGACCAGAATCGAACAGCTGGATATGAGAAGATGATATGGATGCAGACGAACTCATAGAAGAGTTCCTCACCAAACATATAGACCTTATCGCAACTGACAACCCGGATGCAACCATTATCATCACAGCAGAACAACCAGACAGGGAACATTGTGGACCACAAGAAGGATGGCAGTATCTTATACGACCTAGGAGGCACCTGCAATTCAGACCAGCGGCGGAAACATGGTACTATGAACACAAACTACCACAATACGCCAAGTTATTCGATGAATTTTGGGATATCAACTGGTACAAAGACAACGTGGAAGGAAACAGGGGAGAACAGACTTAACAGCAGTCAGGACGCCTGCCTTAAGGAGGAGGTAATGTTACGATTTATTCACTTTTTTCCTTTATCTTATCTCACTGGACCAACTGGACCGTTGATGAGCCTAGACTTCTGTGGCAACGGCAACACCCAAAACTCTGAGAGAGCTTAGGCAATTAACATAGCAACACAGCAATCAAGGCAATGTGTTTGCGAGTGGTTCGGTGCACCTCCGTGCGGTCAATTCCTCTATAACACAAGATACACTGTGACTTTTTCAGTCAGTGAAGTAGTACTCTTGGTCAATGAGTACTAGTAGATGTTGGCTGTAAGCCAGGAAGGATCTCGATAAACGAGATGAGACAGAATCTGGTATGACGTGGATACCAAGAAACCATGATAAAAACTGATAAAACGGTCTAGAAAACGTAGGGATGTGCTAAAGAGCACGAAAATAGCTCTAGTAACTGTGGCAATGCTCTAGAAATCATAGTAATGCACAAGAAATCGTGGGGAAGGACTAGAAAACGTGTCCTGATGGTGTACTGTGATTCTGAGTCGAAACAATGGCAATTAACATGTGGAAAATGCCTTGGAAATGGAAGAAAACATAGCAACTGTGGTGCTGAGTGGGGTGTTGCGGCAATAGATGCACGGCAACTCTGAACAATGATAAAGATGAGGGCAATCCTATGGAGAATGGTGCTGAACTGGGCCTACACGGAGGCAATACTGAACTGGACAATGAAAACGATGGCGATGTAGAAGGTGAAAGTGATAAAACGATCCTATGTGGTGAAGGTGAAGTGATGTTGCAGCATTAAAAGACAAAAGCAAGTTATTGATGCGAGATTCCATGTATTGGTGCAATATACAAAGCGAACCAACAATGTTAAAAGTAAAGCAAGCAGTGAGGGATGACTTGGAGTAACCATAGCTGACTGGAATGCCATGGTCTCGTCAACTGGGTAAGAACTAGCTCTAAAAATGTGGTATCTACCTAGTTTTTATACTACAAGTACAATTTTATAAATAGAATATTCTTCGGAGCCTTAGTAAGGCTGTAAGTCCTTGGCTTGTGTAATAGCCATAGTAAACATATGGAATCTGTGGTTCTAAAGTAACAGCAAGTCCTCGGCATTGCCATGTATGGATGCGAACTGTGTGGTTTTATTGAGCAATGAGTGGATCAGGAGGTGCTGTTTAGCTGTGGATTACTGAGCTGCAGTTGCTGTACTGAGGTGTACACTTCAGTCAATGATAATTTGAGATCTTGGCACTGTAACAGCCTTAGTAAACACGGTCTGTAGTTGCTGTGGCTGTAATTATCGTAGCTGGAATGGTATTCGTGTCAATTACATCATTTCATTAAATGATTGATGGGCACATCAACTAGGTGCTTCTGAGTGATGTCGCAACCCTGTTTTAGGATGATTGTCGATCAAAGGTGCCTTTCTGTGATGGGATACGGTAATTGTGATGTGAGGTGAGCTAAGAAGGATAACGGAGTGCATGAGGAGTGGATGTCATGGTTTTAGGATTGTATCTGGGTGTTGGTGGCTTATACTTCAAAAATCTGTGGTATTATTGAGTGTTGGCAGTATTATGGAGTGTGTGGGGGTTATAATGGTGTCGTTTCGAAGATATTGGGTGATGAATAGGTAAATCCACGAATTCTGAGCATACAGAGCCTGGAGGCTCATCACCATCCAACACAGGGGCAACTGAACAACTACTTCATAACCACACGCTATCGCTTTGCTATTGTGTGCTCTGGTTTCTATCTCTCACGGACAACCTATGTATAGACCCTCACTCATGATACTTAAGACATAGCTCTCACTGTATGTACCCCAGCTTCAAGCTAATGTTTAATCTATACCAAACTTCGTTATCTAATCCACTAAGAACTAGTGCTTAGCCTTATCTCCCTTCAATTAAAGAGACTTGACGGTGACTGCCCAAATGTGAGACAGCCGTTATCTACTCTTGATCAGAGCTTGAGTCTAACATGCTTGCCTTCAGCGTCAGTGACCCGCTTTGGTGAAAAATCCATTTCATTGGCAAAATCCTGATTGCCAAGCTGATTCTGCAGCATGGCATAAGGATCACAGAAAAAAACTTCATACTGGGCAGTCTTCCATGCTGGCAGTTCCCCTACACCCATCTCACCATTGTAAGAGACTGTGAATGATTGCCAAGGCACATTGCCAATATCAGTAGCATCAACAGTCCAGTACAAATCATCAGCACTTGCGAAGGGTGGATCACTGCCTGCAGACATGGTCGCAGCCCAGATTTGGAGAAGGTCATTGAGCTGACCAGCAGACATCTGAGTATGGTGGTACAGCAGGTCTGCAAGCTCAAATGATGCATGGTGGTCATAAGGGGTATAGTCATTGGCAGGCCCATGAAGAAATGGAGGAGGAGGAGTTCCATCAGGAAGAATATGGCCATCCTTGTCACATGGTTTGCCTGAACAATAGTCAGTCTCAGTCATATAGCGTCGAGAACAGCATACCATTCACAGTTGGATGATACTCAAAGAACTCTGTTTGATTATAGAGTGGTGCAATGGGTGGGGCATCAAAATGGCCAGCATCATTGGGAGGAACATCCACAGGATCAGCTTCACTGTCTGGTGAGTGTAGACTGGGTGAATGTGATTGATGTTATTGCTGATAAACACTGGGCCCAAACGAGACACAATGAAATTGACATGATGCAAGGTGGATCAAAACACCATTGGATGTGGCAAAGTAGTGGTTACACCCCAGGTTCTTGTTCTTGCAAGGGATTGTCCGTGGTTTGACAGATCTCATTATAGGAAAATGGACAAGAAACTTGAAGTATGGAGTTAAAAATAGAATGGCAACTCGAACAACAATGATTTATCAGCATGGAAATCAACTTGGAAAATTTTTTGACAGCCAGCAACACTGTATTCTGCTGACACTCTTTGTCCCCTCTCCCCCCCACTACCATGACCATGCACAGCAGAAAAAAGCTCATCCTTCCTCCTGTTATGGCCAGTCTTGCAGCTAAGCCAGAGAAAATGCAGCTTCATACTGCAAACAAGTGCCAGCATTCTGGAGTTGTTGATGACTGGAAACATCCTGATGACATGGAAACAAAAGGGGAGAAACTCAAAAAAAAGGCATAGAAAAAAGAGGACCAGGCAAAAGTGCAGAAAGAGAGGGATAAGAACAAGGTAGCTGTTGCTGATATCAAGGATAGGCTTCAATGAGAAGATATACAACAGAATCTCACCACCAATCACCCTGGCACTGGGAAAAACAAGCCATCGAAGAACAGCTCATCTGCAAGACAGCTAAGTTAGCATGTAATTTCTCATTAAGCTACCCCTCACCTTTATATCACAGTTGATTCTTCCAAGACTCTGGCAAACAAAGACTTGACCAGTCAGGGTGGAGACAATACTTTGGCAGTGGTGCAGAGCAGGGGTAGTGCTCCAGCAGAAGAGGAAATGTCAGAGCACCAGTGAAGAACCAGTACTATGAAGCAAAGTAAGTTCAACGAACTTGTTTAGTCCAGCTTGTGTGCTCACTGTCCTCAAGCAGAGCTATCTTGCAAGCAAGCAGTGATTGTGGGTCATGGCAACAAAGGTTCAGATGAGCAATCTGATGGATATGTGCCTCCACATGATCCTGGCAATCTTTCAGGGTCAATTGAACACTGAGACAACTGAGATATCAATGTGACTGCTAATGCAGCCAAGGCCACCAAAAAAAGACAGAAGCTAAAGCCAGTGAAGGTCTCTGCTCGTGCTTCCATTGCTGCTGCTTAACTTACCAACAATGGAACTGGAACACCTGCACTTGCCATCCAGAATATACCCAAGGAGCCACCTACAATTGAAAAAACCCCAAATCTCAAGCACAAGGCAATGCATACTGACAGTGCTGCCAGTGAGACTGCAAATGTGTATGTCTTCTAGGCTCAGCTTGAGTGGGTATGCAAAACTGAGATCCTCTCATGTTGCCTTTATAGATTTGAATCAGATAATGATGGACCTGAGAACACAACTGCAGGTACCCAGCTGGAGCCTGCCTACACTGCCCAACCAGCCAAGAAAAACAAGTTGTTGAGATCCAAAGCAATGTCTGAGGCGATGTCAAAAGCCACAGCAAGCTCCAAAATTGTAACATCTGGTCCACTCGGAAAGAACTGGGAGAAGAAAAAGGCTGAGGAGATGTGCTTGACCAGCAAAAAAGATATGTTGCAGTGACTCATTCTGCCAAAATTCTCACTGTGAATGTATTGTCCAAGTACTGGCTCACCCTGACAATGACTCGCTTGTACAAGCTGAAGACATGGTTGAAGATCATGAAGACATCAAGCCTGAGTTCATCGACATTGTGAAGGTACCAGCTCAGGCAATGGATCACAAGGTCACTGGTTCCCAGGTGCATATCTCCCCAGCTATTCAGTCAAAAGCTAGAATAACATTCATTATGCAGAGTACAATGCTGAAATTTTTGGACCCAGTTCCAGCCAATATGACTGCAACACAAGTATGCAGTGGCAAGAAAAAATGGAATATGAACCACCTATCTGATGGAACCTAGGAAGCTTTCAGCAAGCAAATGGTACCCTACTTTCAAGAGAAAGTGGGATGGTCTTCGAAGCCTTGGGCTTCGCTTACAGCTGAGGATGTGCAGGAGGCCATAGACTTGGAGTTTGGGTCCGGACAATATGGCGTCACAGAGAAGAGAGCCTGGATGGGTTTGGTAAGTCTTCTTTGATCTTGACATCATCGCTGACTGTTTGCTTGCCACCAGGCCAATTATTGCATAACAGATTTTTATTACAAAATATGCACAGAGGCCGAAAATGTTGTCAGGGCATTCATCATAGAGCACAGTGACCAGCTCTCAACGGCAGAACATATTGGTCAGTACATGACATGGCTCATGACTCCAACAGCCCCGGGTTCCAAGTCCTATGAATATAGGTAACTCGGTTATTATACAGGTTGAGCTTCCCATGGGGAAATTCTATTCAATGCATCAAACTTTAATGGACTTTGCCGAGTTGCCTATCTGGGCTTGCCATGGTGATTTTTCTATTTCATGTCCATTGATCATGGCTTACTTCCCAATGACCTCGCTGTCATTGACTCTCTCTATTCCTGATCTTTCCTCTTGCCTTCTTAGTATCTCTTTGGGTTACTTCCCCCCAGCTGCTAGCAAGTGATCCATTTTGGCCTACAAGGATCCCGACTGCTGTTGTAATTATAGCTGTCTTCACATGTTATGTGTGCGTTCATCTATCAAGCAAAACAAATGTATTCTGATCCAGTTATATAGAGCACTGGATGCCTTTGTTGTGCAATTCTACAGCCTGGGTGGCAGGTAAGTACAAAGGATCGTAGGCTACTGAACTTCAGATTCATGTCTTTTGTAGAATGTGAGTTTTGGCTGGCAACCAGGAACATCCAGGAACCTCTGCCAGTGGTTTGATCCTCCCTCTTATATTGCCCACCCTGAAGGCCTGATATCTCATCATGGATCAGTGCCTGCGAATCATTTCCATCGTGCTTACAACAGTTCTCATACCAATTGTCACATTAGTGAAGCCCCATCTCCCTGAATCCAGAAATCATGTTCAAGTAACACCTCCTTGTTCCTGTCATTGGATGAATAGCCTCACCTTCTGGATTCTTCTCACTGTCATTACTAGGGCCTCAATTACTTTGTACCTCTTGTATAGCTTCCCAGTCAGTGCCTGTACTGCAGACAAATTTCAGCTACTAATGAAAGAAATTTACAGCTTTTGCACATGAAATGAACCTGAGCAGTACCAGCTCTTCCCTTGCTGTTGCACTTCTAAACAGTATGCCATTGAATTTAATCATATGCTCTTTGCTTAGACGTATTCCCAGGTGCTTCTTTGCTCAGCCATTTGTCCCTAGGTTACATGGCAGACAGACTAAACCCATGGCTCCTCACGTTATCCACACTGTCTTCAATATCAATTGCTACATTTATCCTTTGGAGCCTTCTCTCAAGAAATCTTGCTGGACTTCTTTCATTTGGTATTGCCTACAGTGCTCTTGCTGGCAGATGGAGTAGTCTATGGATGGGCTTCATCACTCCCATCACTAGTATGCTTCGCTGTATACATCATGATGCATGTTCTCATTACTTACTGTTTGACTTGCAGACAATGATCTGAGTTTGGTAACATGTCTATTCAGATATCTTATGCTTTTGCAAAGCGTAGGCAACATTTTATGCATGCCCATCTCATCTGCACTATCAATGATCTCAGAATCTGCTATTGGCAAGGCAAGCACAGGATTCCAGGTGGTGGGAGGAAGATTTGAGAATATTGTTTGTATGTGGGGTTGTGTTTCACAGGTGCTGCTGGAGTTGTATTGTTGGGGTGGGGACTGGATGTGAGGGCAGACCAGGCTCAAAGTCATGCAACTTGAATGACCAGAAGATTTTATCAGGAATTATAACATCTCTACAGTGTAATGTGTGTTGCTGTATATTTGTTCTTTCCACTACAATCACCCAACATCTTGATTCTTAGAACCTTGTAACTGGCATTGATTTGAGTCAGAATGGCTTTCCGGAATTACCAATCCATGTTTCTCCAATGACTTTTGAGTCATCCTTTGTCACCAACTGCCATGTCAAGACAGACAGAGAGCATAGAGCTCTCTACAGTACATTCACAAGAAACTCATCTTTCACAAGAGTTGAACATGACTCAATGAAATGAATTGTCGCTGGCACCAGTAGACAGGGGATTCAGCACATGGTCCTTCATGCATGTATCAGTTTTCATTTCCATTACTCTGACCAACATCGAGTAGCTGGTCGCAGCATTCTTTGATGAAAGACTTGTATGGGGATTCCCCAATGCCTTCAGTATCTTCCTTGATGGTATGAATCCATTCATCTAGAATAGCCCCCACTAGGCTAACTGGTGAATATAGACTACATCAACAATCCAAGTTTCTCGTCACAACCCCAAGTGTCATCTTTACTTCCTCTCATCAGCCCGCTGTCCTAAGGAATCATCTATTACTTGGGTACAGCATGATCTACCCTTCTGTTGACCCTATTAAGCATCTTTTAAGCACTATAATTTACCCCATCACCATGAAGTATCTCTAACATTGGCGAATGTCTATGTGGGTAGGTGTTACCCTCTGTTGGGCAAGCCTGTTGGATGCAAGCTATGCCACCAAAGCAAGTCACTCTCTTCTTCAAGATTATTGGTTTGTTGTAGCTTGGAACAATGGAATACCAGGTCTCAACTTTAATAGGCCTGCAAGGTGTCCTGTATGCTGCCACAGGATCCCTTCTGTATGCTCCATGCATATCATCATGTCTGAGTGGTTTGCGGCCCGGAAAGGCCTTTCAAATGGTATCATTTTTGCTGGTCCGCAAATCCTCTCTATCTCATCAACACTTTACTGAAGAGGATTTATAGGTCCCAATTCTAAAGGGTGGGAAGGAGAACATAGGACTCGGACCTGCCACGAGGATGTGTTGGCCCTCACTCCACTAGTAAGGACATGCAGCTGATGCCGCCCTACATGTGGAAAGACTGGAGGCAGAATGGCTTGAAGCGAGCGGTATGTTTTTTGAGCTTTTGCTTTGTTTCTTGAAGTCGGACAGTCACTGATTGGTACTAGGGCATGTTTCGTCATGAATTTATCATACGTGTGTTGGCCGAAGCCCACTTCATTCCCCTGCCAGAGACAATGGACAACTTGTCAATAATTCCATTCCCGAAGGGGGCGTTACTGCTCACAGCACAGGCTGTGAGGAATTCAGTGTCATATCGCTTCCGGCAAGGCTGATACTAACATAATATCAAGGTTGGATGCGCAATCTCCATGTGGTCCACCGGCAAATTTGTGAACAATGCACCTGCGTTCTCGTGTCAAAACTATGATGATATTGCCGAGGAGTATGCCCTTAGCCCCGCCGAGCGTGCAAAATATGGAAAGGATGCAAGGAAAAAGAGCGTCAAGACGAAGCGGGTGTCTGTATACCTTGCAATGCTCAAGTCCTGGGACCAGGATAAGTGGAACACTCTTTTGACTGATGTGAAGACAGCCACCGAATCGAGCACATCACGGAAGAAGCACAAGATCTCGACATCTGCCAACACCATATCACCAGATCTCATGGAAGAAGAACCAAACATCGTCTTCAAGTCGGATCCGCTAGAGCCGGAGTCAGGTTCAGAGGGAAGTGGCAGTGAGAGCGACGGGGAAGAGGAAGCTGATGATAGCAGCGAGGGCGCGGATGTGCTGGCCGCTGTCAACAGTAGCGCTGGTTCTGGCATCGAGGATGATGAGTTGGCGGATGAAAGCAGCGCAATGATCGTTGGCTAATGTGTGCCCTGTCGCTCGGTTTTATGT
Source organism: Armillaria nabsnona (assembly GCA_030407065.1). Taxonomy (NCBI): domain Eukaryota; kingdom Fungi; phylum Basidiomycota; class Agaricomycetes; order Agaricales; family Physalacriaceae; genus Armillaria; species Armillaria nabsnona. The sequence goes on from JAUDQA010000055.1 coordinate 51,851, forward strand.
TTCATTGTGTTCTACAGTATGCTTCTATCACATTGAATATGTACTGCTTACAATAGATCTGACATCTATACTACGAAATCAGGTCTTGGGTGTAAGAGCTGATGATCTTGTGAGAGCGAAAGTACGTCTGAGAAAGACTAGAGAGTTCTTATCAGGACTGTGTACCTCAGTTGAGTAAGATACGAGTTCTTGGGTCTTTTTCGGCTTGGTGATCTTGTAAAAGACAGAAAAGACAATGAAGATCAATCTTCGGTTTTGCTGATGCTCAGCTCTCGAGAGCCGACCAAGTTCTACATCCCCTGGACGATTGCTCTCTGAGGAGTACGATTGTTGACGAGGATGCTCGAAAGACATGGTGCAGAGATGGTTCAGTGCAAGGAGGGGGATGCAGAGATAAACGCTCGATATACTACATGAGCCCGATGACCGATGGCTGTGGAACTTCTCCGTGCCAACAAAATCACCGAGTCCTGTGAAAGATCAAAATGGTTCCCGAAGATGGGAGAACCCAAGATTTGAGAAGTTACTTTTGATACCCATTGAAGGGTAAGTATTAATGGTTCCCGAGTTGATGACCCTAGTCCAACTGTCCAATTCCAGTAGGCGCAAGGGTTATCACCATATCGCCTCGGGTCCCATCAGAATCAAAGCAACGGGGACATCCCTGGCCTTTTGGCGTAAAGAGTATGTATTAATAGAACCATTTTCCATCAATCCATCCCTCCTGTACCCTCCTGTACCACAGGACTAGCGACTAGAATCAGAGGTTAATGTCGCATAAATCTCCGGGGAGGTGGTCCTTATTTTGATGGTCTTCTTTCTGAGCTGTCCAGATTCTACATTCGCTCCTCTGGTTGAAGTGCATTATGGGCGAAACCGAGTCTAAAGATAAAGGAAATTTCGCTGGATGATCTGTACCTGTAAGCCGGATAGCTTTCCGCCAAGTTTAAGTCTTTCTCACCAATAACGTGTCGAACGTGGCCATCGCATTATGACCGCGATACGAGTTCCTCGCAGCTCGCATCAGTATGATGGTGGCAGCCGGATTTACCATGGAGAATGTATGTGATGACTAGAATAGTATGATGATATGGCAGCCAATGGATAGATGTATATCTGATGAGCCAGTCAGCTTCAAGTTCCGGTGGTCGAATAGAAAGGAAAGTTGAAGAAATAAGGAGCGATTGTGAAGGACTGGCAGCCGGACCGATTCCCCCGGAAAAGTTGGGGCGTGGCCCGCGCCAACATGATATTGCTCTTCAATAGCCACGCAGAATGGCGAGTGATAATTCCACTGTTATGTCTCTTCTTCCCACAGCTTATCGATATATCTCCGAAGTAACATTAAATCCTGCAGGACCTATCCCTGGCTCTTCAATCCGTCAGGTGTGGAAAAGATCTTCTCAGCCAGGCGATCGGAATCATGGTTTGAATGAGTTTTGATGGGCCAATGCACCTGACCGCATGAACATATGTCGAAATCGTGCCTGATTAGACTGCGATGGTTCACTCAGTTCGTTTCCGTGGCGTGATGTAGCTCTGCAATCGTGACAGGCTTTGAGCGTTCGAGGGCCATCTTTAAATTTCTCACGATGATTGTCGGGAATATATGTATAAGCCTCTCTCTTCAGGACCGGTACAACGACCCCAGTTACAACATGCAGCCGGTCCCCGCAGGTTATCCCATAGAAAGGCTGTAAGTCATAATCCTGAAATCGAGCGGTAGTGTGTACTCAGTCGTCTCATTTCAGGTCTGGACCTTTGGTTTGGCGAATTACACGTTTCATTTATTCAATCGCTAACACGGCAACTTAGATCGTTGCCTATCTCTTGCACTGGGGGCTCTTCGGGACTCTGTCCGTGCAGCTGTGTGCGTCGCTCGGAATTACACCATTAAGCTGTTTCTAATTTATTTTCGTTAGATCTGTACTATCTAGCATTTCCGAAAGACAGGCGGTTCATGAAATGTCTCGTCTATGGCATCTACATTGTGGAGTTTGTTCAGACGATGCTCGTCACCCACGACGCTTTCTCAATGTTCGGGTACGGCTTCGGCGACATCGAAGCGCTCACTGATATGCACTTTGATTGGCTCACTGTCCCCATCATGAGCGGTGTCGGTGCGTGCAGCATTTTTTTAATCTAGTTTTTCCGTTACTTATAATAAGTACAGTTGCTTGTGTCGGGCAGGTCTTCTATGCATATCGGATCTTCGTGTTGTCAAAGTCACCAATCGTCCCGATATTCGTGACCTGTGTTCGTCAATGTGCTCTTTCTTTGTGACGATCTAGCTCAGCCATTCACAGGTGTCTTTGACAAGCACTATAGCAGCTATAATAACGGGAGCCTATTCTTTCGAAGCAGGAAACGTCCTTAAACTCAATAACCGGAGGACATCCATCGCCGTCGGGGTAAGTATCTAACTTAGGCATCCCGTGTTTACAGCGCTGATTTATGAGCAGATTTGGTGTGGAGCTTCCGCCTTGTGTGATATCATCATCGCTATCTGTATGACTTACTATGTGAGCCCTTTTACTTTTTCAGGTACCTCCGTTAATGTTGATGTCCTTAGCTTATGCGCAGCGATACGGGCTTCCGTCGCACCCGATTGCTTGTCACAAAGTTAATTCGTCTTACTGTTGAAACAGGATCTGTGACAGGCATGTACTCTGTATCATCTACCGTTGTCGGGAGACTAACACCACCTACGTTCAGCTGTTGTCGCTCTGCTCAATCTTATCCTTTTCTTTGGCTTCCCTCATCAAACTTTCTACGGGACACCAGCCCTCATCATGCCCAAGCTGTATGCTAATACCGTTTACATGGTATTGAATTCGCGAATCCGAATTATGGGTGGACGGGACACCTATACATCTTCGACTGATCTGAGTATCACGAGCACTATGATACGGGATACTAATTCCCAATCATCACAAGGCACACGGAAAACTGACGGGATGCAAGGTCGGGCACCAGTAGTTGCGATAACTAAAGAGGTATTCAACGATGAGTTTGAAATGGGTCGAATGAATGTCAGTCATGGTGGTTCGTTTGCCTTTATTGAAGCTGATTTTTTCCCAAGGACAAACCTCAGGGCAAAAGCATGGGGTACAGTGCCGCGTAACTGTTAGAGTACTTCCTTTAAACCAACGCCGTGTACCTGGGAATCCGCCTAATTTTTTTTATCTTGTGTTGTAACAAACATCGTTGCTAAAGTTTGACCTCATATACTGCCGGACTTATTATCCAAAGGATTGGTTTCTGAGGGGATCTCTTCAACTTTGTATGCGAAACCTGTGTCATATATATTGAAAACGTTCATCTCTGACTTAGGCATCGACAAAGTACGGACATGCATATGTTCGGTGTATCTCTAACTTCTAAGCCGCGACCTTGAGTCCATCTCGGAGGATCCGTCGAAGTAGTTTTCCACTCGGACTCTATCGATATCGGTGATCGATAAGTGCTACGTTAAACTTGGAAGATGACGAGTTTACTTGCCTTTGGAACGGAATCTATAAAGCGGACGCCCCCAGCAAGCCATTTCTCTTTGACTTTGTGATCGGCGACGTGCTTTGGAATCATGAGGCATCAGATCATGGTAACAAGCTTTTCGCCAGCTCGTTCGCTCACCTGTTTGATCTGGTCTTTGATGGTTTCTGGGTCTCCGCCATCATTCATGATTTGGCGTGCTTGCGCGCTGGGCACAACAAACGCCAGAGGAAGTTCGCCTGAGTACCTATTGAACAAGTTGAGTGTGGAAGTACACGATTGAGACGTTAGCTTGACTTACTCGTCTGCGATGGGGACAACGCAGACGTCAGCCACATGAGGATGGCTCATGAGATGATCTATGGAAGGGTCGAACCAAATAACTGCGCATGGAAAGGAGTATAGCTACCCTCTATTTCGGCGGGGGCAACTTGAAAGCCGCGTACTTTGATAAGTTCCTGTGAAAGTTGAAAGGAGGATATAGTGAAACTCGAGCGTAACTTACTTTAAGCCTATCCACTACGAACAATTCTCCCGACTCGCTGAATCTGACTTCGTCTCCCGAACGGACCCAACTTTAACAAAGAGGGAATGACTATGATACCTCGACTCTAGAAACCGAATTTGAGTTCTTACCCGTCAATGAATGTGGATTTTGTGCTGGAAAAAAGCCACTAAGCCGGAAATAGAAAATAGTAGAAATAACTTACGCTTCCTCATCGCCAACATATCCTAAACCGAGAGACGGCCCGGTCATGACTAGTTCGCCTGTTTCTCCTGCAACAGCAAGGGTCCCGTCTGCCTTGATGACCTTAGCGACGAAACCAGGGAGCATCGGACCGCATCCTCCCGTACTGATTCGCTGGTCCGCCGGCTGCATCGCAGCAATGATGGTCTCTGTCATACCTAAAATATAGGATCAGATAGGGTCGAATGATTTAGTGACTGAGGCTTACCGTAGCCTTGGGATACGGCGGCATTTGGGAAGACCTTTGTAGCCTGGCGCATGAGGTCGACGGAAAGAGACGCTGCTCCGGTGAAGATTAGCTTGACGTGGTCAAAGTTGCGAGAGGCCACCGAGGGATCCTGCGACAGTGAGTCGTTGGTACAGAACTTGCAGAACTAGTACTGGCTCAAATCCATACGCACTTTGCAAATCAGGACCACATGGGGCGGAACAAGACTAGAATAGAAAGTTAAATTGAGTGCAAGGAAAAATAAATAAGTTTGTTTCATACTAAAGATGGGCGATGTGGTACTTTGTTATGCTTGTGAGAAAATTAGATAGGCTGAATCTCGGCACTACATCAACAGTCATCTTATAATATGCACTTGTCAGATATGCACAATTCTGGAACAGTTCGATATGAAACGTACGCCAAGAAATAAGGCCCAGTATATCTTTTGAATACAATCAGGTTGGACAGATAATTCATCAGAAGAACTTGGAGCCCTCACGTTTGCAATCAAGCCGTAAACATGGAAAAAGGGCAATACTTGGAAAATAGTGAGCGCCGGTGAAACTTGAAGGTTGATGCCCTTACATCCGGTGATCACGTCCTCAGCTAAAAGAGCCCATTTCTCGGGACCACGGGGTTTCCCATTCTCTCTCTGATGCGCTGTCATCTGAAGGATGTTGGCGATAACAGCGTAATGAGAAAGCGACACAGCCTGGTAAGAAACACCAAAGTCCACATAAACGGTATCAGACGATTCGTTCATACGCACCTTAGATTTTCCGGTGGTTCCCGATGAGAAAAACAGAAGAGCGACCTTGGTCTTGCCTTCACCTGGAGCCAACCGTTTCTCTGGAATCTGAGCAGACGAATTTTCCCCATATGACACTAGCTCCGACACTGTAGTATATCCCGATCCAGGATTAACAGTACCGACATCAAACAAAAGAATCGAACTCGTAGGGATACCAAATGTATTTGCTGCAGGGGTGACGACTTTGAGGAACCGCTCGTCGGTGAGTATTCTCGTTGTCTTTGTTAGGGACAACAAATCCTCCAGTTCCTCGACAGTGTAAAGGGGATTCGCAGCCCTGAAAGGGATCAAGTACAAGCCGTGCAACCCATCGACAGGATACGTACGCGATCGTCGCTCCTAGTCGGTGGATAGCCCATGTCGCGACGACATAGTCTGTAACACGCATGAGCGGGTCCTACTGTTGCGCAGGTTGGCGGACTCCACTTACCGATATGGTTGGGGCTGAAGAACAATACTGTATGACACGTGAGTTTTTTGTGGAATGAAGTAATCGTGTACCCACCAACGTCGTCTTCCTCTAAAAACGAGGTGTTGAAGTGAATTTACACTATGGCTTGAATCTTAGGGAAGCTTACTAAGTTTACATTTAGTATGCAAGCTTTTTGCTAAGTCGTTGCTGCGGGTGCGCAACTATATCAATGGGTCAGCCATTTCACGAGCCACTACCGTTAAATTACTAGCCTCCTTGAACGTGTATTCTCTTCCGGTGGCATCGTCTATAAGCCAGATTGCATCATCCCCCTTTCTCATTTCACTCAATGGATGCTTGTAATCATCGAGGAGGAACTGAGGTACAGTAAGGTCGTCGGGAATGAACGGTAATGGAATAGAGGATTTGAATTCCGTCATGGCTGCAGGGGATGATGATGAAGACTACTGCCCCCGCACGAAAACCTCCCCCATATAACGACCTTCGCCGCGGGAATAACAACAGTTTGATGAGCCAAAGATATACGCTGGCTCATCCGCTGTGAGCGCTGTTCCAGCTTAATCTGCGAACCGCAGGAAGACCATCATAATCATGATATGATGGGCCAATTGAATGGAAAGGGAGCATGGAAATGAGTGCAACTTTTTGTCATCATCATCAACTGTCAACAGAGGTTGCACAATCAGCGAATGGGGATTGTGATAAGGTTCGCAAGAAGATAGAAAGGACCTAGAAACGTTTTCTTTACTATGTACGCCTCTTGACTAGAGAACGCAAACAAACGAACGAAAACGCGGCTTGTGGTCCTATGCTGAGAGGGATACGGCTAAAAAAGCGAGCGTGAGAATTCTTCAGCCCCATGTGACAGTGGGCTCATGATCAACTCAGGGTCAACATCATTCGGTACCACTGGGGCACACCGGACGCAAGTACGTAGGTTCGTAGCTTGTATGAAGAAACCCCTCTTGGCGTTGTTCAAAAGGCTGTACGTTATCAGTGGTCCATGTGCTCTAGCCTTCTATCTTCAACGCGATGATATCGAAATCTGATTCATTCATTCATTTAGGACTGCTTTGGGGGGCCACAACGTTGGTGCAACGTGAAGTGCCCCATCAAATGCCCGGAATGCATCTTCCAAAATCGTTTATCTGCATTCGATGCGAGGGTCTGCTCTGTTATAAAAGGCTTGCGAAATAGCGTCGTGCTGTGACTCATTCAACGATGAACAGCCAATCTACACTAGCGAAGCACCCCCTTTTTCGTATCCAGGTCGAGAAACTCGCTACAGATGAACGAGTTGCTCTTGCATACAAGAGAGCGAAGCTTATGCTCAGTACACACAGTATGCCCAACCTATTCTTCCTCTCTATCCAGGTCGTTGACTTCCTGACCAGCCTTGTCTGCCTCCGACGTTCAACACAGCTCTGAACGCTTCTGGGGCTTGTTCACGGATCCAGCCACATGCTTAGATATCGGAATGTTCACTATTCTTGCGGCCCATGTAGGCTTGACTATTGGTACTTTGTCGCGTCACCTTGATACCCGTCCGGACTTGAGGCCCCTCGTCTCTGAACTGCTCCGTTTCGAAAAAGCAGGGATTTTCCTCTTGACGGAACGTGGCCACGGGCTCGATGCTTTCAATATCGAAACGACGGCTACGCGAATGTCTGATGGAAGCTATATTCTCAACACTCCGCGCGAAGAAGCTACCAAGTAAGCTTAGCCTTTAACGAGATGGTCCTTTCCTAATTTCGCTTATCAGGTTCATGCCGGCTTCTACACCCGCCTTTGGTATTCCAAAGGTTGCGTTGGTCATGGCAAGGCTGATGGATAAGGGAAAAGATCTTGGCTGTAGATACTTCATCGTACCTATCTGGTAAGATACTCCCTACTCTCAGCCGATCTAACAAACTTACTCATTCATTCGAACAGCGATGAAAAAGAAATGTATCGGGGTGTCAAGTCTACACGCCTTCCCCGTCGTAGCGGAACTGGTCCGCTTGATTTCTCCATCACTTCGTTTGATCATGTTCGCCTTCCCCCCACGGCGCTAGTGGCTGCTGATCTTCAGCACATTACTGCTCCCGAACGACCCCTCGAAGCATGGTGGGACGAAAACTGGAGAATTCAATTAGGCTCACTCTTGATCATATCTCCCTTGATCTACGCTGTGAAGATGTCGGCTTATATCGTCGGCTCTTATTCTATGCATCGGTGCATTACGGACCGCAAGAGCTCTTCTATGATCCCCATCATCTCTTTCAGGACCCAGCAATGGCCTATCGCTCATGCAGTCGCTGTCGGATATGTGTTAGATCACTGGTACGCGTCGGTGATACGAGAATCGCAGGACTCTGCATTGGATGGTCGCCTTCGACATGCTATGGCAGTCATCACGAAGGCTACGGTGGTCCGTCACTTCCAGCGCTGCATAGCCGAGATCTCGGAACGTTGTGGAGCGCAAGGTATGTAGTCGCTAAAAATATTGCGGCGCTAACTTCTTCTAACGTATTCGTAGGAACCTTCGAACAGAATTACATGGCAAGAATGGAGGTAAGATGAGCTGGCTTTGAGTACATACTGTTGCTAACATGAGAATGCCTTCTAGAACGACGGAAAAGGTCAGATATATGAACGGTGTCCATGTGGGGTGACTGACTCCTCGAGTAGGCGCCGTAGTTGCTGAAGGCGAGATCCTTACGTTGTGCATCCGGTTGTTCTCCGAGCTTCTTCTGAAGCGCTACACCATTTCTTTACCCGACGCCGATGAATCATTGCTGGCCCAGCATGCTCACGGTCTGATGGAAGAGAATGGCCAGCTCCTTGCTGGTATAGGCGACCATCGCAGCAAAGAATTCAACTCCCTCATTCTTCCTCAGTCTCAGCCAGTCATCGAGGCGCTAGGTCATGCCTTTGCATATTCCGCAGCGAAGAAGGCCAACGTTCCCCAGCCTATCCTGGATGTGTACGAATGCGCTGTGATCCGTCAGGATTCGGCCTGGTACTCCGAAGCTGGAGTCTCGCGAGTGCAACAGCGCATGCGCGAAGATCGTGCGGTTTCTTCGATGTTGCCGCATTTGAGGGCGTATATATCTGGGATGAACATGGCGGAGTTTGCGACTGCACCCATTGTGTCAAACGAGACTTGGCAAGCGTACGTGTATGAATTACCGGTGTATACCGGAAATGCACAGGCGAAGACGAACAGGGAGTATGCGATGCTTTAGATGCATTGTTCATTACTTCAAATTTTACTAGATTTTCTGTGCAATAGGGATGCCGAGTGGGCCGTTTCGTAGTTATAAGCTTGTAGACGATACTCAGATTTTACACCTTCATGGTTGCTCTAGATACTGAGTAACCAGCATTTGAGGGCCACCACATTCGCGTGGCATATCCGAGTCCTATTTTAGTGGTGTGTTGATATCTTCCAGATTCTTACCATCTACACTCACTTTATCAACATCTTTGTCAATTATATTCCCTAGCCGTGGCAATGCACCAGAAGATTATTGTATGGCACCTTTCAACCTGGGTCCCAAATATCTTGTACAAAGTCCTGCTACAGAGAACCATCAGCTGCGGGTCATGGTATGGAAAACTACGTACCTTATCTTGGTGGTACCTGTATGCCCAAGGCTTGCCTATGAAGCCACGTTGAATCAAATTCCTGATGGCTGGACTACGCACTAACCACCGGGGGCCTGTAGGCATTATTTAGTTGGGGTGTTAATCTACGCTCACAAAGGAAGTTCGGCAATGGCCGGTGTACTGTACAGCTGCCGAGCTGACACAGCCTCAGAATTTTCTCTCGCAGAGATTGGGGGATAGTCGACTAGACGATGGAGAAAATCAACGTTCCACAATAATCTTGAGGAACGCAGGGATGGCAATCGGTGCAGAGCACACGCGGATGTCAAATCACGAAGACTGGAGCCTTCGAGGAGGGAAATCACGAAGGATAAGTCCTTCGAGGAGCAATCAGACTGTGTATCAGCCTGGAATTTTTTTCAATTTCGCTGCAGAGCAGTGTGGTAGCGCGCAGACCAATTAGAAAGAACAGTAGTCAAGGTAGACAGGGGTAGGGGGGTAGTAAGCGATGTCGTAAAGCCGTAAGCGCGTAAGCGGGGAAGAACTTTGCGGCTTTCGCCGCATACCGCATCTGCCGGCTGGGCTCATCGACGTTGAGTCACCGGTTGGTTGCCGGCCGGTCTTTTCTGCCCTATGCGGCGACTTGGTCTCTTTTTCTTTCCTTGCTGACTCGTGGTTGATGGTCAATGTGCTCTCTTGAACAAGAATCTCCCTGGGTGAGCTTTGTAGCCAACTGAACTGCTTGTCCTTCGCTCTGTAAAGTTCAAACCTGTTTACAACCAACCGACATAACTATTGCGGCTAATAACACAGGCCTTCTCTTGGATATTGTGACCTTGACTATTTCCCTTCGACTGGCGTCACTTTTCTCAGAAATCAGAGTTTCTCTGAATCCAATGTCAGCGAGCCTATATTATCCTGACAGCTGCATGACCCCGTATCTTTGAGGTACCTTTTTTCTCCATTCCGGAAAAAATTGAACCACTTCGAACTTGATCGGAGATGCCATGATTGCTCCAATCATGAATCGCACACTTAGATTCGGAGACCACGTAAAAATCATCCAAGGTACATCGGTATATCTCTTGTCCAAAGGCCCTGCGTAAAGGTCTTTGCGTGCTGCTTCTGTGTAGGACGGCGACAGGGTCACCCATCTGCGGTTCGAACCTTGAAATTGGAAATGTTTTCTCTACCTATCATCACCGTTTGCAGGAAAAGCTGACGTATAGTATCATTTCGCAGTTACAAAGCACAGTCAGATAAGCTCGATCCTGAAAATCAACACAAAAACTACTCTCAGATGAGAGTAAAGTACAAGTCAGGTAAATGTATCAACCAGAGATATTAACTCGACGTACTGCAGTCAAACGGGACGGACGTATCCTGCAATACCTTCATCCACATACCCGTCGGTCCGAGCTGCGGTGATTCTCTCGTTCGCATCCGCGGTGTACAAATGGTCGTGCACCGTTGGGTTATACAAGCGGTACAACGGGATACTTCCAGACAGCGCGGAAGGATAGATGTATGTAGTGATACCCTCGTCATCATATCCCAAATTCTTGATTGCGTTGTTGCGCTCGTTCACATCGATGGTATAGAGATTATCCCAGTCATTAGGCTGGAACGCATGATACAACGGCACCGTTTCGGAAGCTTGGAAACCAAAAACGAGACCTGCATCGCCCTCAGAATCAAACTTGAACTGGATGATAGCGTTTTCCATTTCTTGGGGGCTGGTGATGTAAAAATGGGCATGGAGCTCCGCACTGTATCCTCGGAGGAGAGGTATTGCCTGGCCAGGAGGGTAGGCATCCTGCGTATAGACGTTTGATTAACAACAGCGAAAGAACGGATGAAGTAACCTACCTCCGTTGCAGAGACGACGCCGAAGGAGAGTAAAGCGATGGCGCAAGACAGTAGTAAACCTTTCATGCTCGAAGGATATTCCTTAGTCTGAGAATATGCATTCACAAAAAAATGCCTCCACTTTATAGTCTAGTTGAGTGGCTGGTTCCTTAGCGCTTACCAGCTCCTGAACTGACAATATGGGAAATAATATGCTCGAACAAACTGAAGGACATGGATCACAAATGGATCAGACGATCTCGAACCGGGGCAATTGCAGCGCCGCCTACAAGACACCAAGGTGTATCTCTTCCACAGCCATTTCCTGACCCGGATGCCCATACCAGGGTGCATGATAGAGCACATCAACGGCGAGGATCTACGCCGAGTCTTCGTTCCTGTACAGAAGGTCAAGAGACGTCTGAGAACGCATTCAGTGCACATGGGGTATATCCCATGGACTGTCAGCCCAAGAAGTTGAACGTCCTTTCGCGGAGGGCTTGATGCTCCGAGATGATTCCGCAAGAAGCATGTAGACTTGGACGATGCTCGTGGTGGCCGGGCTAGCGGAAGATACCCAAAAATCTGGTGTATTTAGCCACGGCTGTTAACAAGCACCGGCGGATATACCGCACGCGCCACGGGTTTGAGAACAAGATCCTACGCTGGGGGCAGGCGGAAGTAGTACCTCAAGCACTTATCGGTGAATGAGATCCTACAGTAGCCTACAATAGCCATGGAAACCTCGTCGTAAGTACCTCATCTTTCACCTCCGTGCTACACTGGGGATCCACCTCCAGTAGATACTAGATACCGTCCTACACCCATGATTCTGGGCCTACGTTGCACACCATCAAAGATTCTCTATCCTTGAAGCTAGTCACATCGTCTTAACAATTTGAAGAGGATCTTCAATCCACGAATCGGGACGCTCCGTCTTGTTCGGCTGTCGGAGCGAAGAATCGGCGCCGTGTCTCTTAGAAGGAATGCCCATTGCCAAGATTACCCAGACATGGCCGAACGGAAGGAGCCGTTGCTTTGCGGTGGGGTTCGATTCCCCAGATCTGGACTCAACAATTCAGAATCCAGACAACTTTCTTTTACTCGCCGCCTTCAGTTCAGTTTTGTTCATCTTTCCTGTAGGTGTCGCGCTGCTAAACAAACTCCCGGGTGGCCTTCAATCTAGCGATTTCTTCAATTCTTCAGTGCCTTCGTTGTTCGAGTCTCATCTTCCACGACATACAATAGGAGAGAGTGCAATGATCGACCCGTTATCGTATTCAAATAGTGAGGATTTACCACTAGTATACATCGACGTACGCACAGCTCTATTGATCCCGGGCCTACATCGCGCAATATTCCACCACACTCTCCCTATCTTCGAACCTAAAGGTCGAAGTCGCTCCTTCGTGGTGGGGTTCGATTCCCCAGCTCTAGATGTCGCCGGAGTGAAATTCTTTTACTCGCCATGTTCTATCTTTTCTGGAAGAGTCCGCGCTTCTCTCACATCCTGCCTTCAACTACCACGACGCGTACCGGGAAGATTCCGACGATCAACCCTGACCGGGACCCGTCATCGTATTCATCCTGGCGCGATGATCTCCAGTGCGCTAGGTCTACGAGCCAAGTCAGAAAGGTTGACGCTGCGGAGGAGACCCTTGGAGAATTTGACAAAGAGAGACGATAGAGAACACCCTGGGCAAACGGCTTTTATGCACGCGGAAGGCTCTAAACCATCCGAATATGGCATAACAGGTGATGTCGCTACATCGCGGTGGGGTTCGATTCCCCAGGTCTGGACGTTTGTACAACAGCAACAAAGAGGATTTCTTTTACTTGCCGCGGGGTTTTATCTCCCTCTGGGATAGGTGGCTTGGTATGCAGTGACCAAGTAAGTGATATATGTTGTCGAAATGGCTGGCTCGACGTATGTGCCTTCGTTCCCACAATCCTTTCGCTTTTTTTTTGGTAAGCCATATGCCACGAAGAATTCTCCACGACACACTCAACAGTGTGGTATAAGCCCACTGACATGAGAGGACGGACGCCCCTCACTATGTTGCAGAAACCGAGCATAATCGCCTCTCCGTAATGTTCCTCTCCGATGCGGCGAGCCTCTTGGATGAGGTTTGTGAGCAAAGACGTTGTGAAAAACCAGTCGCAATTCGAGTATCCTTGCCTCAAGTCGGATAGGTGTAATGGGTAACATTCTCATACGCGGAGTTCGATTCCCTGTATCCGAGTTTTCGACGATAGTGAAGCGCTTTTTGGAATAGACTTTCCAGGCCGCCCAGGGGATTGCAGTGTGCTATTGGGCTGTGCACTCTTGGCACGAAAAGTGGTCGATGAGTATCAGTTCTCTGCTACCCTCGAGTCGGATAAGTGTAACGGATAACATTGCTCAGAGGCAACCCGGGGGTTCGATTCCCCGTACTCCGATATTTCCATTGTGCACCCCTTTTTGGAATAGACCTTTCAAGTCACGCATTGTCTGGTACATAGTGTGCCCTTTGCATTCTCCCGGTGCATTTGGGTGAACTTTGTTATATCAAGCCAATATTACATCCTGGCGCCGAGTACTCCAATAGACCCTCTCAATAACGATATTTCTCTCCCAGCCTGCCTGCCCCGCTTCACCGAGAGACGTGCCCACTTTCCTTCCAGACACGCGACGGTGATGGCGAGCGAAATCAAAGAACGCCGCCTCCTCGCAAGTGACGTCCCGGTCTCCTACTTCCCAGATCTCCTATCTGTATATTTGGGTTCCTGAGCGAAGGATTGATTTCTGCGCTCGCTCTCAACCACGACGTCGGCAATTTTAGATAGGATGTTTTGGACGGGCAGGGGACGGTGGCATAAAATAACGAGGGAGGGGGAGGCGGTTCGTGTGCGCGCTCCCGACAAATAGCACGAGGACGAGTACCATGGGCGGTCTTGCAGTACAGGCGGACGGCAATTCAAGGCATCTCTGAGGTAATTAGGTATCGTGTCTTTGCCATAGCCGAGTAGGTCACGGTTGACGCGGACGGGAGGTTGGTCGTGGATGTCGATGAGTGCTTGAGTGTCAACGGACCGTGGCACAGGAATCGCCCGACATGACTAAGGAGGACTGGCGCGCGCTCTTTTTCGCATGAAGCAGAGGGTAGAGCTGGCTCGTCGCCCTGTTTCGCAAAAGTTGAAGTTGGACTCGGAAGGAGGCCATGGCGTCAAGGAGAGATGTGGAAGGGCGCGCGCTTGGACCGCAGATTTTAGTCATATTGGGGGAGAAAAGAGCTGCCTTGCGAGAAAGTCAATGCAAAGAGGAGGAACGAAAGAAAAGAAGGCTCACAGACAGTAGCTAGACGTCTGAATTATCCCTTCATCCTGGGCCAGTGTATATGCTTGTAGACCCTAGTGGCATCACCGAAGGATTTTCCCTCCCTTCTCAAGTCGGCCAAGCGAAAATTTACAGAACCAGTGATGAGCGCCGTTTGTAGAAACGCGGGAATGGTGATGCTGGGGTTCGCAGCGACCAGATGAGGGTGATGTCGGAGTAAGAGAGTAAGGCGGGATTATTCCCACGACACCGGACCTTTGTCCGATGCCACCTATTAGCTAACAAAAACAAGGTTAAGAGTCTCATAAGGAACCAGAACAAAGAAACGGCTCACTAGCATTGTAGTCGTCAATATTCAGAAGTATTGTCTTCATGCCAAACAGCGGAGATAAGCCCTCGAATGGCCAGCAGTTACTACCGCACAAAATTCTCATTATCCCCATGCGCAGCCACTTGAGACTGTTGTTCTCGAATCAAGCTTAGCCAGCGTAAAGAAAAAATTGGACAAATGTGCTTACCACCACCGATTCGAGCATAGCTATTCATGATGTCTACACATAGCAAATTGCAATCAGGCTTTTCCTTCGAATTCACAAAAAGTCAATGGCAACACCAACAAGACATCGTCAGGCCCTTACCTTGAGATCATCGTCGAGGACAAGTGTCGTAATCCTATCCGTCCCTAGTATCGCCGTGTATGCTTCTTGCATCGTATTCAAGTCCGTCGTTGTTGTGCCAACGTAGTCCCGATTTTGCAGTGCAAGTATCGTCCGTCTTTGAGTACAAGAACGCTGTAGTGACGGTTGTAAGCAAGAAATGTAAATCCAACGTGTTCAACACGTACCTTTAATTGTTCGTAGAGGCTTGAAGACGACAAGCGATAGCGAATGACGATGGCTGAGGATCAGTACTTTGCATGGGGTACTGGTTGTAGGTGGTCAGTACGGCATGGAGGTGGACGACGAGGCACCCACAATTTGAATTATGTCTCGACAGCTATTGCCCCAGTGACGCGTGGGATCGCAGTACTTCCACCAGTGCTTTTTGACAAGCCTCCCTCGGTACGCCAGATTTTTAGTTTATTCTGAAAATTCGCTAACCCCTAATCGTCGTCCCAGTCTAACTCGAGTCGCACCGGGGAGTCGATCTTCTTGCAAAACTCCATGCGGGAGCGAAGTCTGCATTTGGCTAAAAGTCCATGGAATAAAACCCGAGTGCGAACGCGTCCAATTTCAAGTCGCCGTGTTGGTGATAGCTAGCTCGTGTGCATCCTTGGCCTTGTTCACAGGCTTGAGGACGCGAAAACCCTTGCCATGTGAAAGTGGAAGTCTGGTGCGACGGTAGGCTGGCGAAACGGATATTTTGAGGGTAAAAGGGTCTGTGAACGTTAGTCAGGTAAACGGAAACGAAGGCTTTTGTGAGGGTGAGCAGGCAGCGGTTATGGACGTTGGAACTAAGGTCCGGCAGTCGGGCGAGTCTCGGTGGTATCGGACGAAGGACCGTGGGAATAATCCCGGCCTTACTCCGAAGTCACCCTTGCTGGATCCACCAACCATGTCCTTGTTTCTCCACTATCAGATACTATTCTATCATGTTCAGTCTCAAGTCGCCCCTTGGAAGGTTATCCTCCTGCGTGATCATTCAATGCCCTTTCGAGCTCCTCTCAGTATCCCAGGGCACCAGGTTCCTCAGAAGGAGTCAATGTAGCTCACAATGCGCATTCTAGCTAGAGCACTGGCGAATACAAAATGCAAGAACGGCGAGGCAGCAGACGAGCTGGAGAGTGACTTGACAGGGTCTGGGGAACTCTTGTCGACTTTGTCCCATCTTTTCGATCTCATCCTTTTGGTGCCAAAAAAACCGCCTACCGTGATTGCTCAGCCTCTCTCCCATGACAGACGGCACATTCAGAGACCTGTCGAATATTTTTTCAGAGTTCCACGCCGTGCCCGAAGCGCACCTACCAGCGGTCAGACTCTGTCGTTGGTGTACCGGTTTTTTTTTTGGGCTATGCACTCAGCAAGAACCTGCTATATAGTGCTTTGGGTCTGTTTCTAACAATGGGACCTGTATACATTCGCCAAACACCTTAGAATGACTTAGGTCGTGAACCTATGTCACAGCTGAGGTGAGTGTCTAATCCTTCGTGCACGGTCCTTGGGCTCAGGAAGTAGTCACTCATTTCTTCACTAATATGATAGTATATGCTCTTCTTTAAGGAGTTAAGCCTCCGGCCAACGTCCGTGCAGCATGTATGCATAGAAGTGAGCCCCTAAAGTACATCCTTACGCCAAGTACGTCGGCCGTTTAAGCCTCCTATAGCTGCTGACCATACCATCAGTGGCGCACTGTAGAACTGAATTCAAGGAACCCGAGGAGCGAGGACTGTGTCTGTAACAGGCACGCCCGCCTCTCTGAATAGCTTTAAATACATTGTCAACGATCCCTCTGTCAAGGCCATCGTTACAGGGAGAGCGCTAGATTCCGATACCACAAGTCCTCCGAAGTTGCACCAGGATCATACAAGTTGGCGTGTATCTGTGTGTATTTGGGACTTAGAAGAACACAGAAGCTGCGAGTCTGGGCGATTATGAGGGTGACGGGTGTTTTTC
The DNA here is from genome assembly GCA_030407065.1 of Armillaria nabsnona. Classification (NCBI taxonomy): domain Eukaryota; kingdom Fungi; phylum Basidiomycota; class Agaricomycetes; order Agaricales; family Physalacriaceae; genus Armillaria; species Armillaria nabsnona. The sequence goes on from JAUDQA010000055.1 coordinate 68,913, forward strand.
TTCTTGCCAGAATAGTACAGGCGCCTATTCCAAGAGGCATAATCACCCGACGTCGAAGGACTACCATAATCTCCTTTGGGAACCATAGCTTCTTAGTTGCCTCGTCGAGCTGTCTGGCACGCTCGTCTGTCGCTCTCTATGTTTCGTGGCACACGGTCCAAATCCACCGAGGTATCCACACAAAACCCGGTGTCATCTTCGAACCGTGCCTTGGTCACGGTATGTATCTTCGACCGGCACTTCCTCACTATCGACGCATAACATTAATGAAGCACTTATAAACAGCGCATAGCTGCTCGTTCCCCCAACGCGCCATGCTTTCCCCACGAATCTTGGGGTTTCTTCTTCCTGTGGCATGCTCTGCTGCAATATATAAGAACTTCGCGGACCTCCCAAAACTCGACTTCGACTATATAATTGTTGGAGGTACTTGTAGTGCCCACGCCGTCACTTACTCGCTAATTTGTGGAAAGGCGGTACGGCGGGGAACGTTCTTGCGAATCGATTGACTGAGCAGAAGGATACATCCGTGCTTGTCCTCGAAGCAGGTCAATCGTGCGTCACTCTCTACTCTTCCCGCGCGTGGTCCTGAAGCCATCTTATATCTAAAGGACCGCCGACGTTCTTGTTTCACAAGTCCCATTCTTCTGCCCACGAGCGACGCCAAACACGCCTCTCGACTGGAACTTCACCACGACGCCTCAGCCGGGGTTAAATGGACGAGCCATTTCGTACCCGAGGGGTTTTGGGCTGGGCGGGAGTAGTGCCGTTAGTGAGTCAGGTTCATTAAACTGTTACGTGTTTTTCATTGTCATCGTGAAGACAATATGGTCTACACCCGTGGATCCTCTGAGGACTACGATCGATATGCGCGCGTAACCGGCGACGAGGGGTGGGGATGGGATGAGCTACTGCCTTACATTCTAAAGGTTTGTGCCTTTCTCCCGAGCAAACCTTTAAGGATATCTGAGTGACTGGTTGTAGAACGAGCGATTCGTTGCACCCGCAGACCATCACAACACAACAGGCGAATTTAACCCTGCGGTACACAGTTTCGATGGCGTCAATTCTGTCTCGCTGCCTGGATACCCGAAGGCGATCGATGGACGCGTCATTCAGGCCACGCAGGAGCTGCAAGGGGAGTTTTCATTCAATTTGGATTATAATTCTGGGTATCATCTGGGCATTGGTGGGTATAGGTATTTTTCTGTCGGGCGGGCTGGCTAATATTAGACTTCTAGGATGGGAGCAAACGACTGTGGGGAACGGGACGAGGAGCAGTTCGGAGACGTCGTACCTTGCACCTGGGTATATTGGCAGAAAGAATTTGCATGTGCTAATACATTCGTATGTCACGCGCATTCTGACACCCAACAAAACGACTTCACGCCGCAAGCCGAACTTCAATACTGTAGAGTTCACACAAGATGCTGGATGTAAGATTCTGCCATATCTTACCGCGAGTGTGAGCTAATGATCCTAGCCACGATTCACACCCTTTCACCCCTCAAGGAAATCATCCTCTCAGCTGGATCCGTTGGGACACCACACATCCTTCTCAACTCCGGTATTGGAGACGCCGCCGAACTCAGCGCGGTGGGCGTTACTTCTACCGTGCATCTTCCCGACGTTGGAAAGAACCTCACTGACCACCCTCGATGGGGTACCGTCTGGTTTGTCAACGATACTAACACAATCGAGAATGTCTACTGGCGGAATGCCACATTTCAAGCCGAGGCACTAGCTGAGTGGCAAGCTAATCGGACCGGGTTCATCGCTACCACAAGTGTCAGCCATTTGGGTTTCTTCAGGGTCGAAAAGGGTGTCTTGGAAGAGGAACCATGCTCGGGGGAGAACACGGGACATTATGAAATGATTTTTTCGGTAGGTCTAGGGTTCTTTCCGTGGTGTTTTATCATTTATGTGCTAATTATGTGCCATAAGGGTGGGATTGGCTCTGGCACGATCCCCGCTACAGGGAGCTACCTCACAATAGGAATCATACTGATCTGTCCGCTCTCTCGTACGTCCGTCTCTTCCTTCCCTTCCCTATCCAACTTCAACTTCTTTCTAGGAGGGAATATTACCATCAACGGCACTGATCCTCTCTCACCCCCACTCATTAACCCGAACTTTTTATCGCACCCACAAGACATGACCGTCATGCAGCACGGCCTAGCCGGTGCGCAGCGGTTCCTCAGTGCGCCTGTATGGGAAGACTACGTCCTCGGAATATCAACGAATATCACCGACCTGGAGGGGAGCATAAGGAATGCTGCGGGCTCGATATATCATCCCGTTAGTACGGCGAGTATGTCTGCCCGCGATGCGGACTGGGGAGTCGTGGATCCGGATTTGAAACTCAAGAAGGTGGCGGGAGTGAGGGTTGTTGATGCATCTGTTTTGGTGAGTTGAAACTATTTTAACAGGACTTTTGCTGATTTTATTTGACCTGTAGCCGTACGTACCGGCGGGGCATACGCAGGCGGCGGTATATGCCATCGCAGAGAGGGCAGCAGACTTGATTAAAATGTCACATTGAGGCCGAGCTGCATTTTTACTTCTCTTGGTTTCGGGCTCTTCATAAAAGTGACCGAGGCGAACAAAATTCGCTGTGGATTGACCTTCGAAAATGTACGATGATATAATATCGGAGGAAAGGGAGTGAAAGACTGCCGATAGGAAAGATTTCGAAACCAGTGAGGTAACTGGGTGGCTGAACTTCCCGATGACCGGGCTGGCGAAGCTTTTTGTCGAGTGCCCCAATATTTTTCATGTTCGGATGAGAACATACGCCATGAAAAGAAGAGGAGAAAAGTTCGACGCGCACAATCGACAATAGATCCACAGTTAAGCCTAACCTAATATCTGCGTCGCCTCACAGGGATCAGAAAAAGGATTCCGCAAAAGTTCTCGAGCAGAAAACCCTCAATGCAATCTGCATGTAGTACCTTTCATTTCTGGAATTCGAGATCGGAGACAACGGAAAACCTTGCTGTGGACCAAGTCACGTCACCCACATACTTATAGCCACATCCTTCGATGAGCTGCTCTCCCGTCACGACGCGATGTCACTGAATAATGCCACGACATCAGTAGCTATCGTCTGGCTGGGTTTCCAGTGTATGTGATATATGGACAAGCTCGAAATTGAAATCCTACGCAGCAACCAATTCTAGCTTCGTTATTGCACGCTGCCCATCTGGGATAATCCAATATACGATGGTCCCAGCCCCCTCTCGCGCCTTGGCTAAGATCTCCGGATTGATATCTTCGACACACCTTTCCAAAGACTCGATGACAACGTCAGGTTCAACATTAACAGCACGGTGATCCAGTATCCAGACCAAGGGCCAAAGGGGATCAGGCTCTCCATTCTCCGCAATATTTACCCAACACATCACGGTCCCAATCTGGATCGGGACTAGGCGGCTTGTGCTTGTGATACTCCACGTATCTGCTGTTGAGGTCCTCGATCTCTCTCCGATCACTCAAAGACATGGGCAAGGAGCTACTATCTAAGATTTCGCTGAGAAAAAAAAACACCAAGGAAAAAGAAAAATCGACGAACCGATTGCGAGTTGTTTGATCTCAGTGCAGAGGGAACGGTGGTTACCAGAGACCAATCGTCTCTTTGGCATGTCTGCGAGCAATACAATGTGAATAGGCACCTGGAACAAACCACGCACCTTCTAGCTGTCGTTCCAGGATGATGGGCCCTTTGGTTTTTGTCAACTTGTGAGGCAAGCACCATCATTGCCTCAAATGATCCATCCTTGGCCGATTTATGCCATGCAAATGGATCAATATGGAAAGTTTCGTGAAGATGTGAAACTGTACTCACGATGAGTTTCTCCATCTGAATTTGTGATCCTTGATAGCATAGATCTGCTACAGAAGATAGAAAATCCTTCTGTGAAGACGCGATGTTACTATTTTGAGTGATGAAACGACGCGAAGGGAAAAAGTAGCATTTACATTCACCAAATGCGGTCAGAACACACTGGGCCAGCCAAATGGTGCTTTGCCTACTTGGAAACAGGCCTAAAAACTTAGGGAAAAGGTAATGCTAGTAGGCCGGTCACTATGCAAGCATCGAACGAAGACGCGTCCAGTGACACGATCGTGGAAGAGGTCGCCGGATCGGGAGCGTGAGAATGATAATCCACAAATCCAGCGGTAAACATCCCGAGCTGCCGAAAAATCTCCTGGCATATCTCTCTTGTCTGTAAACGAACTGTAAACACTAAAGTAACGAGTTAGTATTTCTCCTCAGACCACCTTCAACGACACTTGTCATCCTTGGCGAAGTGAAATGTCAAGTTTCAGTGCTACGAGCATTGACTCTTTCCCCTCTTTTCAATGGTTGCTTCGGGTTTCAAATTTCACCTTGAGAACTGACGCATAATTTGGACGGCCATTTTCAGGGTCTTGACGAAATTACTCTTAGCTCTAGGTCATAAACTTATATGCCCATGTTAAGATGTACTCGGATATGGTGTAACGGCTAAAGTTCCCGCCTCATGTTTTACTGTTGATGGATTGCCGTACCAGCTCTATTACTATCAGGTCGGAGACGTTGACTTCTGGGAGAAAAGGCAACATCCTCGCTGTAGACCTCCCGGGACCTGGCGCCATTGGCTTGAGACTTGGGCATTACATCAACGCGCTGTACCACGAGAGGCGAAGATTTGTGTACAGGGTATAAATCATGCAGATATGGCGTAACGGATAATGTCGCTTAGTGCTTTGTGGGTTTCGATTCCCCAGATCTGCATGGAGGAGGATCGGATTTTCTTGCTCCCCATCGGGTATAGTTTGTTCTGCTTGCCTGGAAGAGTGGTTTTCAATCAGTGTCGAATGATTTTGTCAATCATATCCCTCAAGTGAAACTTTCCGGCCATCTTCTTCAGCTACAATTACCCGGAATCTTTTTCCTCATCATCGAAAAAGAATTTAGTGGGACATGTTAACCGTCGCGGTTACCGCCAACCCTCTTTTGGGGTTACGTTCACGCTTCGTGGTGATGTAAAATGGAGCTTGTCACTGGTATCGTCGCCCAGACAAACGGGCTTACGCACACAGATCCAGTTATAGCATAGCAGATAACGACATTGTATTGGAACCGTATCGCGGGGTTCGCTAGGCAAATGTATGGTATAGCGCAAACAAGGGGGCGGCGGGATTCAAGAAAGACACATGGCGTACATTTTCGCGTTTTGGACCCCCCCTCTCCTGCCATATGCGGCAATAATATGTACATATTAGGACGGCTTAGTAACACCATCTTAGTGCCGGTATGTGCCGGTTGAATGCCGAGAGTTGCCGGGTGGCTACTCTATCTCACTTTAGCGAGGAACACATCTAAGATGAGTCTTTTAGCACTAAACAATCTCTATTCACATGAAGCCATTGAAGTAATGTCCTAGAGCACACGTGGTCACAGAGGGACCGGACCGTACCCAACGCTCCCAGTATCTATACGGAGGTTTGACTCACGCTCTGTTTGGCCTACCATCGATTTTCACAGTTTGCTCTCTGGGCTTAAATTCTCGCCTCGTCAGATTTGAATAGCCTCTCGGTGTGCTGCAAGATGTTGCATATAGCCCTGAGAGTGCTTACTTTGATGGATGGCTCGCAGATTGCCCGGATGATGCCTGATTCAAAACTTTGGTGGCTGTCTCCTCGCCAGGAACTCGGGCTTGGAAGTTTAGAGTGCTTGTGGCCTCAGTCTAATGCCTCTACCTTTGGTAGACAACCCTGATACAGCGATGCTGCACTCGTGCCCTCATCTTTTGATCTTGGGTCAACATTCCGCTGCCATTCAGTGGTTGTGCCTATGTGTGCATCAGTCATTCTGTGATAGTCAATTTCGACATTCTTCTGGCCATAATTGCCCTCAAGCTCTGCACTGAGGTGTATATTATTAGCATTGCTCTACCATCTCTGCTGCGCAGTGTGCAGATTGCACTGTCTACAGGCGCGCTTGTGGGATGTCCATTATTTTTAAGGTTCTGTCCTCCCACCGGCTGTATCTGGGTGCCTCTCACCTGCCTTTTATTTCATTTCACACTGTCTGTGTTAGGGCTGTGAAGCTGTACCTTGTGGGGACATGTCCATATCAGTGAGGCCAGATATGTGTTTGGTCCCGTAGCATAGTGTATTATGACGGTATATACGTAGTACACATGTAGTACGGACTCTGGTTCGTTTCCTTCTCAGGGACATTTGATCAGAATAAAAACCACCACCACCCCTGGTCTCGATCTCATCTCATCTCATCATTACACGGCATGGTACCTTCAGGCACGCCGGACGCAAGGATACAGGTAACTGCACTACGAAACCCTAGTAACCTCACTACCCTCTACTTATTCCCCAAGCCGAGCTCATGGCTGAGAAACCCAGACAGAGTAACCCGTCCGTTGTAGAACTTGAGGACCTATAGACGGGAAACTCGAAATCAATAATCCATCCCATGCTAATCCCACCAGAGCGCAATTGCTGTGCACATTAGGTGTCTTTTCCTGAAGTATACTCTTCAGGAACTCGGCCTGAGAACTAATCTACAGTCTGAAAATGGGGTCGGAGGCGAGGTAATTCCAGTTTCTGTGTATAATAGTACAGTCATAGATCCGGAGTGTACACCAGTGTGAAGCATCTTATAGATGAATTTAACCCATACATCTAGTAACAATTCCATCAGCGACTTCATAGCAATGTAGCATCAGACTTGCATCAAAGAATGAGATGACCATCCATGCATGCTATATAGAATTGCTTAGCGTGATGCAGTGATAATTTTCTATATGACCTTCACTGGCTCAGCGCTCATATGCTATGACCGTACTAGCGTGCAAATTTCTCTTTAAGTGTTTAGTATACATTGACCAGGGTCTGGTGTACTTCAGACTGAAAATGCTGCTGCGTTTGGCAGAAATCTGGTGAACATGGGATGGGAGTGAACCATACACCACAAATTCACTCAGCTTCTCGCAGCAGCGCGATTTGGGCCAGGCCGGGCTGGGCTGGGATATGGGCAGACCCGGCAGCCTGTACAGTTCAGGGGGACAGCATCTCGGCGCACCAATGGAGGAAACCTTAAAAAATGCTGACCCGAGATGGTGCTCGCGTGTATAAATGGGCACCCCAAAGGGACTATGAAGACCAAGGATATGGAAGCGTGACACAGGCTGGTACAATAATTGCCACAATCAGGTTGCGAAGTGAGGTTGAAAATGCCAGAAGGGTTTGTGCCAACGAGGACACTCACGCCGAAGCAAGGAACATGGCCCTTCCACGAAAGTGGGATCTAAAGGGTACTCCGCCTTGAATATGCCTATCTGGCCAAGAGAGACTCTGCAGCGTGCCTTCACAGGTCTTTGGGGGCGATTATAGGTGGTTTTATGCGCTTTTCAACACTGTTTCGAGACACCAAATCACCTTCCTAATAAGGAGCTGATGGTGGTCATCCATGAGTCGTTTGCAGCACTTTTTTTTTTCCACTACAGGAGGTCCACATTTGGTGATCTATTTGTTTTCTCTCAGCACAACCATGTCGCACCAAGTCGGAGCCCCACCAATCGCCTTCAACCAATGCGCTGCTCTTCCATGGAATACCTATATCCTCTCAACGAAACAAGACTATTCGCGTCCTCTCAACGGAGTACAGTTGCAAGGTGGCAGCCTTGGATTTGGATGCTTTCGCTCCCATGGACTTCCAGTCATCAGACAAGGATTGCTGTCAAGCAGCGAAGGTATGGAAACTTGACTGGTAAGTACTTAATCATCCATCGCATGTTATACTGATGCTCTACCATCAGTACATATCGACTTACGTGCCTCTTATTCAATTCTGGGACTACATTGTGCAATATCCCATTTCACGAGGAGCACAGTATCCTCAAACCTAATCTACTGCAGCCATCAATGGGAGGCCACCCACCCTTCATGATAAGAGGATCATCGACGTGTATGGCTCTGTTGCGTCCGGCTGGTAGCGAAGAACTGGTGTCATGTTTCCTTCTGTCGCCCAGAAGGAAGACCTAAAGTTGTCTGGATACGGCCTAATGGACGGGGTCGCTGCTTTGCGGCGGGGTTCAAATCCCTAGATCTGGATAGAGAGAACTCAAGAACCCACCATTTTACTTGCCTTTTACTCGTCATAATTTTTAATTTGTTCAGCTTGCACTATTCCGTGCAATAGTATTTCCACTTCGAACTTCTCTTCAAAGTCGCTCCATCATTTCTTCGCTCTCCTTTGACCCATCCACTTCTTCCCGTCTTTGTTTGGATAGCACCTGGTCTGATACTGCTGCTACATCTTTCAGTTGCTCAGATTTCAGATATCCTGAACAACTGATCTCTCGCTCCGGCATCCATTCATTCCGGTATTCATTCCAGGACCCATTTCATCGCCGATTTCCCCTCTGCTCAACTAGCAGTTCCCTTGAAGCCGAGTTCTCTGCCCCTTAAACCCAAAAGATCAAGGATACTACTCTGATGTCTGATGTCTGATCTCAAGCTCGTAACTTCACTTGGTCCCACACTAGTACTGTCAGCTCAGAGTTTCAACATTGCTTCCATTCATAAAACGCCAGTCAACTCTGATTTAGGTACCCGTGTGCGTGTACAGCTTGAGGGACGTGCAATGGAGCCTGAAAAGTCCTAGAGCCGCAGTATTCCAGTTAGGAAAGCCTGAAGCATCCGAGTCTGTCATACGTCACAAAAGCTAAATCTCAGATCATGTAAAAGAAGGCTGTGAATGTTGTGATCATGAGCCGAATTTTGTAGACCTAATGCAAACTAGCCCTAAACCAGCAAAGCCGTGGTTTAATAATGGCAAGACTCGTCGCCTCAGTGTTCATCTGCTCTTCTTCCTTGCACTCTCGGCCGACAGGTACACCAACATCTTCAATATTCATCTTTCAATGGCACACACCCAGTTTCATCATGTTTGCTTTGATGTTGCTCTTTCTTCCTCTGTGCTCAGCTGTAATATATGAAACAGTCGCCGACCTTCCAGCTGCAAAATTTGACTACATCATTGTTGGAGGTACGTATAGTCTGGATACCTGTCCTGCTCATGGTTTCCGATTCTCATTACAAGGTGGTACTGCAGGAAACGTCCTCGCCAATTGTTTGACCGAAGATCCCCAAACCTCCGTCCTCGTTCTCGTTCTCGAGGTGGGAAGATCGTACGTTACTCCTTCACTTTTCGAGATACATCCTTCAACACAACCCAGAACAGCGGATCTCTTGACTTCCCAAATACCTTTCTTCTGCACCTCACGGCCGCCTATGGTGAACTGGAATTTTACCACTACTCCCCAGCCTAGCTTAAACAACCGAGACTTTGGTTATAACAGAGGTTTTGGCCTGGGAGGGTCCAGTGCTATAAGTAAGTTTGATTCTGTCATTGACGTGAACTGGCGCTTAGTGTCTTGTTGTAGACGTGATGACATACACACGCGGTTCGTCTGAGGACTACGATCGTTATGCGAGGGTTAGTGGAGACCACGGGTGGGGGTGGGATAAGATGCAGCCGTATTTTCGAAAGGTAGTGTACAGCTCAAAATCACGGTGTCCGGGAAGTTATCTGACTTTGGGCGTAGAACAAACACTTCGTTGCTTCCGCAGACCATCACAATCTACCTGGTCAGTATAATCCTATGGTGCACGGTTTTGGCGGTGTCGTGTCTGTCTCTGTGGCTGAATACCCCGGTACCATCGATGGTCGTGTCATCCAAGCAACCAAAGAGCTCCCAGATGAGTTTCCATTCAACTTGGATTATAATTCTGGAAATCACTTGGGTATTGGTGAGTGAAGGATGCTAGGATGCTATCATTCGAACTGATGGATAATCGGTGATTATAAAAGGCTGGCACCAAAAGACTATCGGGAACGGGACAAGAAGTAGCTCAGAGACATTGTATCTCGGTCCTGAGTATATAGTCAGGGAGAATCTCCATGTACTTGTGGATTCGCATGTCACACGGATTCTCGTGGCGAACGACTCGAATGTGGAGAAGAAAACACATTTCGATTCTGTTGAATTCACGCAGGATGCTGGAAGTAGGCTTTTCCTGCTATTTTCAGCGCTAACCCTCGGCTGATGATAGATCCCAGAAACAATGCACACTCTTTCAGCTTGTAAGGAAATCATTCTGTCAGCCAGAGTGATTGGGACTCCCCATATTCTGCTCAACTCCGGCGTGGGAGATGTGGAGGCACTGTTTGCATTAGGAATCTCCTTGACAGTGCATCTTCCTGACGTTGGGAAGAACCTGGGGAGTCAAGTGAGTATGAGGCTTTCTTGGACTGTGAACGATACGCAGATGGTAGAGAGCGTGTATTGGAGGAACGAGACGCTCCGTGAGGAGGTATTGGCAGAGTGGCAGTCGAATCGGACCGGGTTTCTGGCTAACCCCCCTTCCAACCATTTGGGATTCTTCCGCTTAGGAGATGAGCTGATAGAGGAAGAATCCTGTGCTGGCAATAAGACGGGACATTACGAATTGATTTTCAGTGTAGGTTCTGACTTAAGCAACTGCAATCATAGTCACTAACAGATGCACTCAGGGTGGGATGGACACTCAGCCCATTCCGGCGACTGCCACTGGGAGCTATTTCACAGCACTGATTAACATCTTGTGTCCGCTCTCTCATACGCCACCAAAGCTTTGTCTTCTGATGCTCTATTAACCTAGCATAGGCGGGAGCGTAACCATCAACAGCACCAACCCCCTCTCCCCACCAGTTATTAACCTTAATTCTCTCTCGAATGAGCAGGATTTCGTGTCGATGAAGCATGCTATTGGGGGTGCACAGAGGTTTGCCTCTGCACCGGTATGGACGGACTACATCCTTGGACTCTATACGAATATAAGCGATTTGGAAGAGAGCATTCGTGCTCAGGCAATGCCATCAGGACATTCGGTGGGTACGGCGAGTATGTCCCCACCAAATGCGCCTTGGGGAGTCGTTGATCCAGATTTGAGGCTCAAGCGGTCGAGGGGTGAGGGTTGTGGACGCATCGGTTTTGGTGAAGTTTCATGTTTTGTTCATCCGAGTCATATTTCAGGGGTACTAACATGTTATTTTTAGCCATATGTACCAGCTGGGCATACTCAGGCGCCAGTGTATGCATTTGCTGAAAGGGCAGCGGATTTGATCAAAGGACAGAAGCGCCCTTAGATAGTCGAGTGAACACTGTCAATTCTGATCGTTGGATCATTCCTAGCCGTGCGGTATACCGATGAGCCCGGTTTTGCGATACTTTTGTGCGAATAGAATTAGGCGATGTCGGTGTTTGTGGGTGGTGGTTTCGAACGCCACGATTCCAACATGAATGCTGCATCGATCGTGAATCGAAAAGAACAAAGACCAGAGAATCTTGGCTTCTCTACACCCTGAAGTATCTCTTGAATGTGATCATTTACTGAACACCAGTGTATAGATAACCAAACAAAAGAATTTCGAGCGTTGTGTCAGTTGCTGGACTGATGATCAGTGCTAGGCTTGACAAGTGGCGGGCCATATCAAAAAACAAAGTGACAACTCAGGCAAGGTTTGTTATGTTTACAGTTATGAATAGGCTCGAATACACTCAATAACTTGCTTGTTTGGATTATGTCCCTGGCACTATATGCTCCCCGGCGTCAACAGTTTATATTGGTGCCTTGATGCCTCATGGCGATTCCAAGGTAGAAGCCAGTATGACAATCGTGCTTGAGGCTTCGAACTTCTCTCCTGTATTGGTTAGATTAGTCGCCAATGAAAAGATAAACAGAAAACAAGTCACACTATTCTCGTGTCTTGTTCTCCAGAAATGTATCTCTCCACTCTCTTTCAGCGTGTGGATCCCATAACATGGCTTGTCGGATATTTTGGAGACATATAGCCCATGAAGGATCCCAGGGTCGAAGGTGGACAAGTGCCAGGAGGTCTTTGACTGAGTCTTCTCGACTGGTAATCAGAATGATAGATGCGAGGAGAAGGTTATTGGGATGGTGAAAAGAATCGAGGTGCTGCTCTACAATGGTGGGAGGTATGCCGATTTCAGGGGCGCATGCAAGCCCTGTAACATACGCACGGATGAGCTTTACTAGGATGGCAGCTCGGGATTCGATTGCCTGTGTTCGAATTAGATTTTGGCTGTAAAAGTTTTTCCGAGCAAGCTTGAAATAACTCCTTCATTTGTTGAAGTGCTTATTGCTCACTGCCTGGTGCCAGTGCAGTAAAAGTGTGCAGTCACCAGTGGGACGCGGCACCAGTGACCACATAGTGTACACTGCTGATTTCCTGAGTTCTCAAATAGTCTCGGATGGATTTTCTCATACAGTTGAATGCCTGCGCTTGCTTCGATATCTACTATGCTGAATTACAAATTGTCAAGTCAGAGTTCCAGTTGACAAACTCTTTCTCCAGTGCTGATATCAAGAGGGTACATGAGTTGAGGATATATGCATAGGAAAACTAGGCAAGTTCAGCTTGTTCGCTTTAAGGGTATAGTACATCGACTCTAACTCCCTGATTCTAGAAGCAGATCAGCGTATATCTAAGCTGTGGTGGTGGTGTAACCCAGGCCCGCTTCACTAGTACGGTTCAGATAGGTGCAACGGTTAAGATGGCATGGTGGCGCGTGGTTCGAATCCTCATGTCCAAAATGGGACCTTATGGCGACTCGTCTTTTTCTCTCTTCGAGCTTTGCCCATTGCAATGTACATTTCGGAATGCGATTTCGCGGTCTGAATAGAGCGACCACCAATGTCTTCTCGGTGTTTTTTTAAATTCTTCCCCTACGCCGGCACTTGTCAACAAACGGGTTTATGGACTGAGACTCCGTCTTGGTCTATGTGAGCTTTGTTTTGGGCGAAGCCGATGTATGCTGCATGTATTACAATCGTTGTCCGAGTCGGCCGAGCCTTCTAATACCCCATACAGTCACTCTAAATAACAATGCCTCCTCCATACCATGTCAATGTCTGTGGGCCGCCCTGTCGTCCGCCGTCCTAAGCTTGCATCCGCAACCATGCATGGGTTATTCAGTAAATACAAAGGATCCGTTTGCACGTTCGTCCTATTTTACATGTAAAACAAGAGTGGACTGCTAAGAGAATAACGCACGATTGGGAGGGAAAGAGTTGGCGATGATGTTTTCTGCACGAGTTTGATGATGGCCACTGATATCAACGCAAGTCTCCATGGCATGTAGCGCGAACAGATCTCTATTTGAGTAGCAAAAGGACAAGCTGTGAACGAGCCGGGAGGTTGAAGGCTAGGATCGGGCGCTCGAGCCTACAGACGCGACTACAGTCGGACAGTACGGAATACTGAACAACACGACAGACCCACTAGGACACCGCGTCTCCAAATAGTGCATTCAAAGTCAGCCGAAACGAGATCCTGCTCGACCAGCGATGTGCATTGTTCGAAAATGGGAATTTTGTAGATATTCAGTGAATCCGGCTTGGTTTCCGATATCATGGCAAATATATACAGCAGCGTAAACCTGAAAGCTCAACCGCTATGATTTAAGTTGAAGCTATATATGGAGTCTATGTATTTGAGGACCAGATCTGAACTGGATGCTACAGTCAGACAATTCAGAGTCAGAGTGAGAAAAAAACGACATGCACCTGCTTCGGAGAATTCTCGACAGCAATCTTCATTGACGCGAATCCTGCATGTCCCATAAATTCAGAGGCAAAATCAATGAGTCCTGCATAACATAGCGATGCCTTGGCGCGATACTGGTAAAATGTTGTGGTGAGAGAAATGGCCATAATTGTTCCCACGATACCGGTCCGTCGTCCGATACCTCTCTTGAACACAATGTCCAGCTACTATAGCACTATGGGTCGCTCGCGCGCGCTGCTTCACAAGTAACCGACGTAGTCCCAAAGCGAATCAATGAACCTTTGAGCATCTATTTAACAGGCACCTCGAAAGCAAAACCCTTCATACTGGGCTAGCGCACGGACGTCCATACCCTCGCAAGGAAATAGGCCAAGGCCCAAGGTTGTCTGATAAACTATGCATACCAAACATATCTTTAAACCTGAATCTAGACGCATTCACAAGCGGGGTGTGGCTCAAAGACTTTCAGCCCATGATCATCATTTTGTGACCCTGTCGAACATGACATGGGATTTTGCGAGCCGGTTTGCCCAGAGGCAGACATTGAACTTGGACAACCTTCATGCCAGGGTAATAGTCGAAGGTCGGGCTGGTGAATTCAAAATCAAAAGTCCCTAATTGGCCGGAGGACGAGATCTCCTACTGAAGGCAATATTGAACCTCACTGTAAGTACCTCGTCGTCTACCTCTGCGCTGTACTGAACATCTACCAGTACTACCATCCTCCACTACTGTTATGCACTACCTTTCACAATGGCCCTGGAATTAATCTGGCAATGGCAGGTGTCAGGAGGAACACGGTGACCAGCCCTTCGTCCTATTCATGGTGTGACAGGCATGGGGCGCATCGGCTTTATCCCATTCAGCTTTGTAGAGGAAATGCCAAGGAGATACTCTGTCTCATGGCTCTCGGGTCCAGGCGCGAGTTTGGGTCCTGGGTGCTGCTTTTAATGTGCTTTACATCGCAGGAAGCCCCTATATCGTCCGGATATGGTGTGGTGTGGTGTGTGTACCAGCACAAGGTCCCAATCAGGAACGGCCGGGTCCACAGCCCTAACATGGCAAGCCATGTGCTGTGGCCATGAAGGCTCGTACCATTGTGATCGCACGGTTGCATACGTCTCACGGAGTAGAGACACATCATGGGGTAGTTTTGAGACAAGATACAGTCAAACGTTGGAAGATACGCAAGATATCGAACATTACTTCACGAAGGAGCACAAGACATCGTCATTATCCCCTTCAATAAGCAACGGTACGACACTCAACCCCGAAGATGCAGAGGAGAAGATGATGCAAAAGGAGAACAGGGTGGACTAGGGTGGTACGGCCAAGGCAAAATAAAGGAGGGCAGAGCACTGGAGTCTGGCGGACGAAGTCATTTACACACTTTTTGGATAGATGATGATAGCTGAAGCGCTGATCGCCAGCAACAACAAAGGCAGCATCTGTCTGACTCCGCATGGAACAGCTGTTACTTGCTGGGCCAAAAGGTGAAGCGGCGATGACATTGTCATTGGGCACTGCTGCCCCAGGGCAATAACTTCAGGAGGTCCATGAGATTTGAAGATAATCGTCAGCCGACGCCTTCGTATCATACTTTGAGACCGCACGGTCAGCTGTGACCCAACATCAAAAAAACCCAAAGAACCAGCGATGCATTCCGATGTAATACGTCATGAGTGGATGTGGTCATGTAAGGTGAGATACTGTGAAACATACAGTCATACGCACGGACCATGAGCAACATAGAGGACTGAAAAACTGGCAGGGCAGGAACGACCAAAACCAAACGCAAGCACCAAGGATGGCATAACGGATGATGTCACTGTTACTTCTTGTGGTTCGATTCCCCAAGTCTAGATGCAGTGCCTGTAGTACATACACTATTTTTTGTACTCATTTCTCTACAACCTGTTGAAGATCGCTTTATCGTCTCCAGGGCATTCAATGAGCTGCCTTGGTGTGCAAAAACGTCGCCACTTCTGGTACATAAGCAACTATTTCGGGTCCGACAAAAACTGGTGGATACCAGGTCTCAGAAATTTTCCCTTTGAAGGTAGACCAGGACCTGAGGTGGACGCGTCAAAAGCCTGGGTCACATTGCATTTTGACCGGCATGAATTAGTCACCTGGCCAGAGCGACACGCTTTGCAGACATCTATCATATTCCACAAATTCTTTGTATTCCTGATCTTTCACGGCCTATTTTTTTTGAGGATCATCCTGGCCAGTGGCCCTCATATAAGCAGTGGAGTATTGACTTCCTCTTGAGTTGACAATGACATGCTCGTTTACTGACAGGGCCGAGTTTGTGCATTGCATTGCTTCTTGTTGAATGTACAAGGAGGGCCCTAAATCATCCGGGTACAGCCTAATGGATTATGTCGCTACTTTGTGGGGTTCGGTTCCCCAACCTAGGATAGTATATTATCATTCCGGCCTGCTATTTTTTTGCACTTGCTGCTGAATTTCATTTTCTCTTTTCAACCAGTTTCTCTGGTAAAATGCAGACTTTTCATGCACCCAGCCCTTCGATCTCCCTGTTGCGCCAGCGTCAATTTTGGCTAGTACAAATGGATTTGCTGTTGCAAATGAAGGAGACGAGCTTGAAATATGTCAGTCACAACTGACTCATAGTAAAGTGTTGACAAAAAAAGCCATTGTGAATGGGAGTTCAGTTCCCAAGTCTGGTATGGCTTCTCGCCGCTCCAAGCCCTTTAGCACAACCAACAAAATATTCCTAGCATGCTGTTTCATTTTGGATCGGGAAATCGAACCCCAGCGGCACAGCATGGGATTGACTGTTGAACCAAGACTGCCTGGTTACTATCAACAGATTTGGTCCTTTCCTGCATGGTCATTCTCGTCAAGTACTGAATTGTTTTCTCACTGCACTTGAGGAGTCTGTTTATATGCAGGATCATCATAGCTTGTTTCCTCCAAAGTAAGTAGAAAACGTCCCTCTACTATTAGCAATGGGAAAAATGGATTCAATCCTTGTGAGTAAGTGACAGGACTGGGCAATCGAGCCCTGTTACATCCATTCCATAGAAGCGACATACATCGCGCCAGACCAGCTTTACGGTGTTATGCACAACTCAATTCATTGAAAACACTCCATACTGCTAAGTCGACTGATATTCCCTACTAAATACTACCATGTACAACGGAGGAGTCAGGCGTCCATCTAACTCCAAATCCAAATCCTATGAACCAATAAATTCTACCTTCCTAACAGTACAATGCCCATCTGGTATATAACAAAATATGAGGGTCCTGGCAACTTCTCGCACCTTGGCTAAGGTCTCCAGATTGAGTTCTTCAGCAAATTGTTCAGAAGACTCGAGATGAATGTCAGGTCCGAAGTTGATAGTGCGATACTCCAGTACCAAGATCATGGGCCACAAAGGATCAGGCTCTCCATTCTTTGCAATGTACTTGTCTAACAGCTCCTGCCATTCCAAAGGCTGGTTTTTGCATCCTTTCACATATCGGATGTTGAATTTCTCGTAGGCTTCATGATCACTCAGAGATATGGGCAAAGGGCCACCATCTATGAGACCAGTAAGGAAACATGACGACGGTCAAAAGTGACTGACAGACCAGCTCTAAGTTGTTTGATCTTGGTGCAAAGGGAGCGGTGGCTAGTCGATGGCCGGGACCAGTCATCCCTTTGGCATTTCCGCGAGCAGTACGGCATGAACTGGCACCCAGAACAAACCATGAACTTCCATCTAGTTGATGTTACAAGGCACTATAGGAGAGGTGTAAATGAGTTGACTGAGATCATTGATACAGGCCTACACACCCGTTCATTACCACAAGATGAATTAAGTATCCACTTGAGTATACCGCATTGGTAGGAAGCAATGTCTACAAACTCGGTCCATGCTTTGCATACATGCTGCAAACCCAGGTCTTCAGCAGAAATGAGGAACCCATCAACGTCCCATCGCTGGATTTTGAAGATAGCTTTACTAGACTGTTTCAGAATTGAAGCGTAAATGAAATGGAATATGACCATGTGTATGACATTCACGGTATGATTCTCCATGGAGGTTTTGCGTCCTTTGCATGCCTGGTCGATAAGTTCGGGATGAGCATGCAGATTTCGGAGTGCCTTGAACATATAGAGAAGGAGGTCATAGTTCAGCAGTTGATGGATGTACGAAAATCCGTCCTCCATGACTCTCCTGATGTAAATCAAACCCATGCCAACACACCTTGTCGCTAAGAGCAGTGTCACATTGGTGAATGGTATGCGCCAGGTGACAAATTGGAAAGCAAGACATATCCATTTCAGAATGTTATTTTTCAGTAGAGCGGTATGGATGGGGATGGATTCACATGCGAACTGGACGGTGGAGGATGAGACAGCTGAAAAAGATTGATAGAGAAGTGCCATGTCTGATTCCTCCGGGATATGAGCAAACTCATCCACAATGAATTGAACGATGAGTTTAGCAGTGAGTGTACTGTTTTCCTCAAGTTGATGAACAATAAGGTCTCTTAGCAGCTCGCCACATGTTAAGGTCACGTTATCTATGATGGTGAATAGTGCCCATGCATCATTGAGATCGTACTTTGTACAGCCAGGGGGAGGATGAAACCAAAGAAATGGAAGATAATCCGTGAAGAGCTTCGGATCCATTGTAACCTTCTTGTGCCTCGTGATCCAGGCCAGGATGAATATCACTGTGTGATGAATATTGATGAACGTGAATTCAGATGCTCGGGATGGTAAGATGATCCGTTCGCAGAAGAGACATAGCCAAAATGATATGGCAGGCATAAGGGCGACTATGGAGGGAGCTGGATCTGCTAATGTGGGTTTAAGGAGGAATCGATCGCAGAGGCCTGTAGCCAGTGCAAGCATTGAGCTGCAACTTTTATTGAGTAGGTCTTTGGGATCGAGCGAAGGCACCAGTGTGTCGAAGATGCGCCATCCGCATATGGCAATCCGGCAATCGGACTAAAGTTGAAGCCACGCAAGATCCTTCGCATCTCTTCTCCTCGAGTCGTTTGTACGTCTGCTCACTCAGCAATGAGTCAGACATGGACAATAGTAGATAGTAGTATATTCTAGAATTACATACCTTGTAGTATATATACCGGGCAGCTCAGCCCACTAATAATAATTATTAACTTTTCTAATTTCCTTCTCTCTCACACGGTTGAGTCTCACAGTTTACCACTGCATTCATTACCTCTATTACATTCTATTTTACAACAGGTTATGGGCCCCGGCTCTAACTAAACTACAGAAGACTCACCATAATCAATTACCTCACCAAATTACAACCCATCCCCATATATCATGTTCGACACCACACCTTTGTCTTTATTCCGCATCGAGCTACTCCAGGAGCATAACTGGGTTCCGTGGAAGCGTTGCGTCACCATGATCCTGCAAGAATGAGCCCTGTTGAAGTATGCTGATGGGACATTAAAGAAACCAATTCTGGCAGATGCAAAAGCACCAACAGCTGAAGAATCGGAGAAAATCACGAAGTGGGAAGAGGGAGATGGACGAGTGCAGACCCAAATCGAGCTCACATTGAGTGACTCGCAGATGATACACATCGTGGGGGCAAAAATGTCGGCCGAAATGTGGACACAGCTTAAATTAGTAAAGGAAGCCAGAGGAAAATTGGGAATACTAGCGCACCGCCACCGTCTTTACTGTACTGTAGCCGATGAATCCACTGACATCATTGAGCACACCACCGAGATGCAACGGATCCAGGAAGAGCTTGGCATGCTAGGAAGTGTCGTTACTGACGAGGACTTCTTGATGCTGTTAATCTCATCATTACCCGAATCCTGGGATCAATTCACATCTGCATACCTCGGATCCACTGGAAATAACCCAACAGTCATGTCGCACGAGTTCATTGCCATCATACTTGAAGAGAACCGCCGACGAATTGAGAAATCCGGCGGGAGTGAAGCCGCTATGTACGGGCACAATAACGGAAGGGCAGGCAGTGGGAACAGTCGAGGGAACTCCATATCGGGGAAGGTCTCCGATGATGTTGAGTGTTGGAACTGCCACAAGCGAGGCCACACATCAGCACAGTGTTGGTCTAAGGGTGGCGGTCAAGAAGGGAAAGGCCCAGGCAAGAAGCAAGGGAAGAAGAAGCGTGAAAGGTCTAATCAGGCAAAAGAATCAGGAAATGTGAAGGATGATGTCATCGAAGCAGCTTACCATGTAGAGTCTAAACCCCAATTTGACTCACATTTCTCTGCCTACAGCTGGCCATCCGACTCTGGAACAACCTCACATATCTCCAATCGCCAAGAAACCTTCGTCGACTTCAAGCCACTTGAGGCCACATCCATTGCAGGCATCGGAAATGCATCAGTTCGTGCACTAGGTCAAGGGACAGTCCTGTTAGACTGCAAAGTAAATGGGAAGACAGTCACTCACCAGCTTAAAGATACCCTCTATGCACCAAACACCATGAATAACCTCATATCGATCAGCAGACTCGATGATGCTGGTATGGAGGCTTCATTCAAGAATGGCATAGCCCAATTTCGCTGCAAGGATGGGAAGATCTTGGTGGAAGGAAAGAAGACACGTCGCTTGTACTTGATGAACACCCGAGCATGCGATGCCATACCTGAGAAGTCCAATATCGCTGACATTGAAAGCACGAACACATGGGATGCCTGGCATAAATGCATGGGACATCTGGGAAAGTCCAGATTAGAGAAGTTGAAGAGGGAAGGATTAGTGGAAGGATTTACAGTTGATGACAACTCACCTCCGCTCAGTCAATGTGAAGCTTGTATTCAGGCCAAGATGACCCTCTGTCTGTTCCCACAAGAAGCAAAACATCGAAGCGAGAAACCAGGGGAAACCACGCATGGTGACATCTGGGGACCGGCCTGAGTCGAGTCCCTGCAGAAGTCTAAGTACAACTTCACACTCACAGACGATGCGACCCAGAGATGTACACCTGAATTCATGAAATTGAAGTCAGAAGCATTCCAGAAAATCAAAGAATACATCACCTTCATCGAAACTCAGTATGGCTTCACACCAAAGATGCTACATGTTGACAATGCAAAGGAGCTCACTAGTGGGGAGGTCAAACAATGGCTGAAGAAGAAAGGGATCCGGCTACTCACACCAGCACCATATGCACACTCATCCAATGGTGTAGCGGAACGCTTCAATTGCACACTCGTTGAACTCGCATGTGCTATGATGATCGCCAAAGGCCTACCTTCGTTCCTGTGGGAAACAGCCATAGGGTATGTGGCATACATCAGAAATCGCGCACCAACAAGAGCCCTTGATGGTAAAACACCGGAGGAAGCATGGACAGGAAAGAAGCCTGATGTTTCCCACCTCCGGGAATTTGGATGTGACATCTGGATCAAACAGGAGGGACAGAGCTTGTCAAAACTCGGCGGAAACTCAAGCAAGGCAAAGAAATATACCTTCATGGGATTCACCGAGGACCCAGTTGTCATCAAATACTATGATCCCGAATTGCGAAAGATCCGGGAGTCCCAGAACTATGAGTTCATTGAGCCCAAAGTCATGGAGCAGACCACAGACAATGTGCGGCTTGAGGGGGAGGCAGTGAAAACAGTCAATCTGCCATTGCCCAAGGGAGCTGAAGAAGAATATCAGCAAACCGCAACACCACAGCTCGAAACCGAAAAAACTCCGGAGTCAGCACCAGAAGCACTACGACGCACCTCATGTATCACTGGTGATCATGACTACCGTAAACTCAATAACCCCAATGCTCGAAAAGCGGCACCATCATGAACTCCATCAGTCCCATCTGAGCATCCCCCAGAATCAGCCAATGTTGCTGTAATCAAAAGTTATCTTGCTGGTGATGGTGAACACATGGATCGAGACAACTTCCCACGTAGCCTTGCTGAGGCACAAGCATCGCCTGAATGGCCTGAATGGAAGAAGGCCATGGATGAGGAGATGGGAATGATTGCAGAGATGAAGACGTACCAACTAGAAGATCTTCCCCAAGGATGCAAGACAGTAGGATGCCGATGGACCTTTGTGAAGAAGTATGACAAGCATTGCAACGTGTCATGCTATAAAGCCCGACTCGTAGCACAAGGCTATTTGCAGATCCCAGGAGTAGATTTCACGGAAATATTCGCACCAGTTGTCCATTTGGAATCCGTACGTGCTGCACTAGGTATAGCCGCCATCAATGACCTCGAAATTGGTCAGATGGACATTAAAGGAGCTTACCTGAATGGAGAACTTGAAGAGGAAATCTATATGCGCCAACCTCCCGGGTATGATGATGGATCAGGCCGTGTTTGCAGACTGTACAAGACTCTTGTTAGACCCGACGTCTGAACAAGGGTAAGTACACGAGTGTAACGAGTTGATACGATCAAGGTAAGTCCCGGAGAGTTCAAGTGTCAAGACTAAGGCTTTAGCGCTTAGCGAGAAGTGGAATGTTTCGGTGTGATTAAATGTTAGCTCAAAGCTAGGGAATATACAGCTTTGAGTAGACTACTTATATACTAGAACGAAGGTTCAATAATAGGTACACCGTGTTAGAAAGTGAATAAGCGGAATACATGGTGAGCGAGATAAAACACACGCGGAGTGAGTCTGGAGTAAGTATGACGACGCGATGACATGCGATGACGGTGTGATGATGTGAAGATTTACGAAGGCTCCGTGGAGTCGCGGATCTAAAGATGAGATAAGATAAGCGCCGAAGATAAGATAAGATAAGAGGCGCTTAGATAAGGGAAAATGAATAAATCGTAACATTACCCCCCCTTTAGGGCAGGTGTCCCAACTGCTAGTAGACTTGGTCTCCCCTTTTCAAGGGAATTCCGTTGGATCGTCCGGTCCTTTGGTATCTTGCAAAGGGCTATCGCGCCCTCCAAAGGTGTCCCAGAGGAATTCTTGGTCGTACCAGACTTTACGTCCCGTGAATGGGTCTGTATAAGATTGCCAATCTTTGAATTGCGGCGTGTCCGTTCTGTTTAATCGCTCGGCGAGGTAATTGTCTATTAGCTCGTCCGAGGCCATGTCGTTTTCTTTTACCCAGCTGTTTGACTCTGGTCCGTAGCCTTTCCATTTGACGAAGTAGTCCGTGACCCATCGTGCTGGTTCCCCTGCTTTTCCCCTGACTTTGCGCTCTCTATGGTCGAGGACTTGCTCGACTTCATAATGTTCTTCGCCGTCAATGAGATCTGGCGGCGGCGCAGGTGGTTGTTCTTGGTTTGGGAATGCTGGTGGTACGTATGGGGTGAGGAGTGATTTGTTGAATACTGGATGGATGCGCCAGCCCAGTGGGAGCTTCAATTTGTACGCTGAAGCTCCGACTTTTGCGATGATCGGGAAG
>JAUDQA010000056.1:0-75000 GCA_030407065.1 Armillaria nabsnona
GACAAAGAACTAGAGGAGGGAGAAACCATTCTTGCAGTAGACTTTACACAAGCCATACTCATACACACTCATCATGCTAATGACTTCGCTGCCAAAGCCAATGCAGAAAAGAAAACCAAAACATTCAAGGAAATGGTCCCAGATTGGTGTAGAGACTTCAACGATTTGTTTGACAAAGACAATTTCAATGAACTCCCTGAGCCAAAGACATGGGACCATGCAATTGAACTCACCCCTAATGCAAGTCCCAACCTAGATTGCAAGGTCTACTCCCTCAATCAAAACGAACAAGCTGAACTCGACAAGTTCTTGGATGAGAACCTCTCCAGCAGAAGGATATGACCATCTAAATCACCCATGGCTTCACCCTTCTTCTTCATTACAAAGAAGGATGGCAAATTGCGACCAGTCCAAGACTATCGTAAGCTCAACGAGATGACCATCAAGAATCAATACCCACTTCCTCTCATCTCGGAGTTAATGAACAAGTTACGAGGTGCCAAGTACTTCTCTAAACTCAATGTCCGATGGGGATACAACAATGTACACATCAAGGACAGTGATGAATGGAAAGCAGCATTCAGAACCAACCAGGGCTTGTTTGAGCCCACAGTCATGTTCTTCGGACTTACCAATTCTCCTGCAACCTTCCAATGGATGATGAATGACATCTTCAAAGACCTCATTGCATCAGGCACCATTACCATCTACCTTGATGACATCCTAATCATGTCCAAAACCAAGGAAGAGCATTGCCGGATCACATGCAAAGTCCTAAAAGTCCTATGAAAGAACAAGCTATTTCTTAAAGCAGAGAAATGTGAGTTCGAAACTCTAGAGACAGAGTATCTTGGAGTCATAATCAGCAAAGGAAGCATTCACATGGATCTAGTCAAGATTCAAGGCATAGCGGAATGGCCCATACCAGTGAAGAAACAACAGCTACAGTCGTTCCTAGGGTTTACGAACTTCTACCAACGCTTCATCAAAGGGTACAGTAAAGTTGTCAAACCCATGACACAGCTGACAGGGAACAATCTGTGGAAGTGGGGAACAGCGCAACAAGGTACCTTTGATAAATTAAAAAGGTTACTAGCTGAAGAAGTGGTATTGGCAATACCAACAGAGGAGGGCAGATTCCGCGTCGAGGCAGACACTAGCGAAGGAGCGATAGGGGCTGTTCTGTCACAAGAACAGGATGGAAAATGGTGCCCAGTCGCCTTTCTATCCAAATCCCTCACAGTCACAGAACGGAATTACAAAATTTATGACAAAGAACTACTTGCGATCATGCTTGCCCTTGACGAGTGGAGGCACTACCTGGTGGGAGCAGCTCAGGATTTTGAAATCTGGACAGATCATCAAAATCTCCAGTACTTCTGAAAGCCCCAGAAGCTGAACCAACGACAAGCATGTTGGGTAACTGAACTGGCCGAATATCACTTCTCTCTTCACCACAAACCAGGCACAGCAAACAAGAAAGCTGACCTGCTGAGTCGAAGAGTGGATCACAAGCAGGGCAAGGATGATAACAATGAAATCATAGTTCTCAAACCCGAGCACTTCTGAGCAATGATCATGCCCACTGTAGGAGAGATACAGACCAAGATCAAGCACACCATGCTCAACCACCACCAATGGGACAAGAATGTCTCTAGTTCCCTCAACCATGATCAAGAAATGAAGATAGAAAGCAGACTAATCTACTACAATAGTTGAATCTATGTTCCTCAGGATCATGCACTATGAGGAGAAATCATTGCGATGTCTCATGACCACATCACAGCGGGACACCCAGGTGTCGAAAAGACCAAGGAACTCATGTTATGAGAATATTGGTGGCCCAAAATGAAGAAGGATATAGAGGCCTACATACAAGCTTGCGAGACGTGCCAATGAACCAAGTCGAGCACTCAAGCAAAAGTGGCACCACTCCATCCCAATGCCATCCCCTCCCGACCATGGACTCATATCTCCATCAACATGGTCACTGGACTACTGATGTGCAAAGGTTACGGTGCAATCCTCATGATCATTGACTGCTTCTCAAAAGAAATCATCCCTATCGTGTGCTCCACGGAGCTATCATCAGAAGGGTGGGCCAAGATCCTACATGACGAAGTATATGCCAAACATGGAATGCCACAAGTGGTCATCTCCGACTGAGGCACAGTATTCATCTCCAAGTTCATGAAAGACCTCTACAACTTGCTCCAAATCAAGGCCAACGCATCCACAGCATACCACCCCCAGACAGATGGACAAACAGAATGAGTCAATCAGGAGGTTGAAAAATACCTTCAAATCTTTGTCAATCATCTCCAAAATGACTGGGTAGAATGGCTATCGCTCGCCACTTTTGCTCACAACAATCGCACCCATTCTGCCACTGGCAAAAGCCCTTTCAAGGTCAATTACGGCTATAACGCCTATGTCCTACCAGGAGCCAAGCCCCAAACACCCTTCCATACCCCAGCCTCAACAATGTTCGTCTCCAAAATGCAGGAGATCCATGCTGCTGACAAGCAATCACTTGAGAAAGCCGCTGACCAGATGAAAGTCCAATATGACAAAAGGAAACGCCCTGCAGTCGAATACCAAGTAGGAGATAAGGTCTGGCTCAACACGACCAACCTTCATCTCCCACAACCAAAAAAGAAACTCACAGACAAATGAATGGGCCCATTCCTGATCATCGCCAAGAAGGGAGCCTCAGCCTATACTCTCAAACTCCCTACAAACTGGCATATTCATCCCACATTTAATGAAACTCTCCTCACACCCTATAATCCACCAGCTTTCCCAAATCAAGAACAGCCACCACCACCGCCACCTGATCTTATTGATGGTGCTGAACATTATGAAGTTGAAAAGGTCCTTGACAGTAGACGACACAAGATTAGAGGAAAGGCCAGAGAACCATGGCACTGGGTCACTGACTACTTCATAAAGTGGAAGGGCTATGGACCAGAGTCAAACAGTTGGGTACAAGAGGACAATATGGATGCAGAAGATCTCATCGAAAAATTCCTTGCTGAACACGTAGATATGGTTGTAACCAGTAACCCCAAGGCCACCATCGTCATTGATGCCAAACACCCTAATGGGCAAGGACCCCAAGATGAATGGCAATACCTTATCCGCCCAGGGGACCACCCACAATACGGACCACAAGTCGAAATGTGGTTCTATGAGCATGAAGTACCATTATACCTACCATTAATCCAGAAGTACTGGGAAGTCAACATGGAGGACGAGAAATATGACTACAATGAACCATACCAACCAGACTTTGTGAACGACTGGAGTGGACCATAACAGCAGTCAGGACGCCTGCCTTAATAAGGGGGTAATGTTACGATTTATTCATTTTCTTTACCTAAGCGCCTCTTATTTTATCTTATCTTCAGCGCTTATCTTATCTTATCCAGATCCGTGACTCCACAGAGCCATGACATGGCGACGTTGTCACCATTGCTCACCTTGTGATATTTCTGCTTCTTTCTTGCAACAGTGCACTTATTATTAGACCCCTTACTTTAGTATATAAGTACTGTAGCTCAAGCTGTATATTCCCTAGCTTTGAGCTAAAGTTAATCTATACCGAAACACATTCTCTCTCACTAAGCGCTAAAGACTTAGTCCAGAACTTCCTTTCATCATGAGACTCAATGGTGACTGTATGAACACGATACAGCCATTGTTTACTCATGATTGGAAAATCGGGTCTAACACAGAGCCAGTGGAGCTATGCTGGATTTATTTGTTGGGTACAATGAGAGTGTTAGCAGAAAGTTCACGAGACCTCACCACATTCCAAACACCTTATGGGGCTTTGAGATTAGTAACTCTGCCAATGGGATGGACCAACTCGGTTCCAATATTTCATGATGATGTTACCTTCATCTTGCAACCCAAAATTCCTCAGTATACAATACCATATATTGATGACGTACCAGTGCGAGGACCGGAAACACACTACGAGATAGGAGATACCTACGAAACTATACCAGAAAATTTGGGCATTCGAAGATTCGTCTGGGAACACTTCATGAACTTAAATAGGATAGTCCAACACATGAAATATTGTGGAGGCACCTTCTCAGGCAAGAAAGCATACTTATGCTGTCCGGAAATAGTAGTGATAGGGTACCAGTGTACCTATACTGGCCACCTACCATTACCGAGCATAGTTGAACCAATAATCTGCTGGGGACCTTGTAAAGATATCTCAGATGCAAGGGCTTTTGTTGGAACAGCAGGAGTGTTGAGGAACTTCATCGAAAACTTTGCAGAAAGATCGCTTCCCCTTACCAGATTATTCCATAAGGATGCCGAATTTAAGTTCAAAAACGAGAAAATACAGGCACAAGAAGATTTGAAACAAGCTGTGCAAAATAGTCTGGCCTTAAAACCAATAAACTATAATTCCCCAGGTGCCATAATACTCGGGGTTGATATGGGACTGGCAGCCATCAGCTACTACTTAGCTCAGTGCAACCCTGACAATCCATCAATCAGAAACTTCACGAGATTTTGATCGATCACGTTGAATCCTCACGAATGTGGATATTCACAAGCCAAAAGAGAAATATATGGGCTATACAGGGCATTAGGTGATTGCAAATTATACCTTATAGGTCTTCCGACCTTTGCGGTAGAAGTTGATGCAAGTGCAATTAAAGGAATGCTTAAAAACCCAGATATTGCACCATCAGCAGCAGTAAACCGTTGGATTATTGGAATACTATCCTTCCACTTCATGCTAGTACACATCCCTGGTACTAGACATGGACCAGATGGTCTATCACAAAGACCTCCTCAAGAAGGGGATCCACCACCACCGGAAGATGGGATGGATGATTTCTTACATACCCACTACGGTTTACTACAAACTTCGCAAATCCACTCTATATTCTCGATAACTGCAGAGGATATGGAAAGTTTGCAAGAATCAAATAGTCTGCTCACATACAATGATGTCCCACACACTGCACAACAAATACTACGTGATAAAAGACTCGAGTACATCCTGCAATGGCACACCAAGTTAGAACGGCCACCAGGATACAATGAGGAAGAATATGCAAAGTTTATGCACTATGCGATGAATTTCTTCAAAAAAGACAATAAACTATGGCATAAAAATTCACAAGGAAAACATCAGCTTGTCATACCCCAGTCAAAACGAATTGAGATCATGATATCCTGTCATGACAAGGTAGCACATAAAGGATTTTATGCTACCCATGAATTAATAAAAATACATTACTGGTGGCCGACATGAAGGCTGATATTGCTTGGTATGTTCAAACTTGTCACTTGTGTCAAGTCTGTCAAACCAGACAAATCTACTTGCCCGCAACTGTTGCCGTACCCACACCTCTATTCTCAAAAATGTACATGGACACAATGATCATGCCTATGTCTGGACAATACAAATATATTGTTCAAGGACATTGTTCCATGAGCCATTATCTGGAGTTCAGATGCTTGCGAAGAGAAACTGCACATACCATAGGCGAATGGATTTTCGAAGACATCCTGTGCAGATGGGGAGCTCTAGTAGAAATCATAACTGATAATGGAAAAGCCTTCATAGCAGCCATAGGCTACCTCAGCAAGAAATATCACATTAACCATATCCGAATCTCTGGTTATAATTCGTGAGCCAATGGAATAGCTGAAAGGCCACACTTTGATGTCAGACAAGGATTATTCAAAGCATTGGATGGAGATCAGAAGAAGTGGAGCCAGAATGCATATTCAGTATTCTGGGCAGACAGAATAACTACGTGAAGGCGGATGGGCTGCTCCCCGTATTTTGCAGCCATGGGTACTGAACCTCTACTACCACTAGACATAGTAGAGTCCACTTGGTTAATGCCCCCACCTAATAACATCATAAACACCACTTCACTCATTATGCAATGAGCAATCAGTCTCCAAAAACGATCCAAAGATTTAGAACGCATCAAATCAAAAGTATATGAAGCCAGGCAATGTGTGGCCCTAAAGTTCAAAGAAGACTATCAGTACTCTATTAAAGACTTTAACTTCGAAAAAGGAAGTTTAGTCTTAATGAGAAATATGCAAATAGAAAAGGCCTTGAATAGGAAAATGTGTTCCCGGTACTTGGGACCCTTGGTAGTTCTAGGACAGAACAAGGGCGCAGCCTATATCTTGTGTGAACTAGATGGTGCAATGTTTGCTAGACCAATAGCAGCATATCAATTGATTCCATACTTTGCATGGCAAAAGATAGATCTTCCAGATATCAACACAATCATTGATGTCCCTGAGGCCAGAATGAAGCAATTGCTGGATTCCAAACAAGAAGATACATTGGATGAGCTACCTGATGATGAAGGAGACCATAACAAAGCGGAACTTGCTTAATCACACCAACATTTGGGAGTGGAATCCCTTTGCAAGCTATACAATTGTGAGGGGGGGATCTACTGAACTATACACGGTCTCTACATGCTAAAAAGTACTATGACGTTGGTTGAACAACATAAAAAGATATGCGACTACAGGAAATACATGCGACTAAGGCCCATGTCCTCGAATTTAAACTATGCGCTGATCGCTTACCACCAGGAGGCACCCTTACCCTTTGAACTCTTGTGAGCATGAACAGGAGAAGGAAGAGGGGGGCCAAAAGTATTACTGGGGTCTGCACGCTTCTCTTCCAATTTGGCTCGAATGATATGATACTCGGATGTGAGGGTAGCGTAAACTTTTAATAGAGCAAATAGCTCACATGTATTAACCTCAATCCTTGAGAATAAGGAATCGCTAGAAGCCACAAGAGAAGCTAAGGTTTCAGGACCATTGAAGGTCAACTGGTGCCAATTCAACACAGCATATGCATGCACAGAATCCTCGACATCCTGGGCACGCAAACTTTTGGAAGTGCTAGCACCGGCTATCATTCCAGAGTAGAAAGTTAGCTAAGATTCAAAATATAAATTAGCAAACTTACCTCCGATTGGACCATACAGAGCAGTAGACAACATCATTGAATCAATCTTGGCCATCACAGAATCAATAGCCTGGTCAGATTCCCCAACAAAGAGGAAGGACAGTACATTGCGGTCAGGAACTCCACCGACACAAGTTTGGCCCCAATGCCTAACACAATTAGTGCACTCCACCTTCAAACCAATGAAGGTGCACTCCTTGTGTTTAGCCAGGCACGATAAACAAGGACAATGAGCCTAAAAAGTCGGAATGTTAACGGGCAAATTAGACAAAGAAAAAGTCGCAAGATACCTTAACAGACTGTGCGGGACACTCATGAAAAGAGTGGCAAGGGGTGCCATCGCAGAAGGCACAAAAGTTCATGC
Organism: Armillaria nabsnona; assembly: GCA_030407065.1. Classification (NCBI taxonomy): domain Eukaryota; kingdom Fungi; phylum Basidiomycota; class Agaricomycetes; order Agaricales; family Physalacriaceae; genus Armillaria; species Armillaria nabsnona. Next base: position 7,353 of record JAUDQA010000056.1, read on the forward strand.
CAAACTGCTGACCCTCGAAAGGAACACTAGGAGGGACACGTTCAGATAACTTGTCAGTGATTTTCTGAGCAACCTTCAAGGTTCCTTCCTTGGCTGCAAGATCTTCGATGTTTGGGGGCTGGCTCCAGTCACCCTCAGGCAAAGGACCCTGGAAAATAAAATTCACTAAGTCAAGCATGCAAAATTTAGAAAGAAAATACACACCCAAGGGTCTGAGTTCGAACTATCAGGCTCTGCCTGTTGCACCTTACCATCTGGAGTCTGAGTTCCAGAAGCATCGTCCTCACTGGAGGAGGGTCGAGAGATGGAATTCAACCAGGAAGACTTTCCCCAACCAGATGAATCGTTGCCTTGAGCCGGTGATCCCATACTGATGTCGCCATCAAAATTAGAGGCCACAGGAGGCATCTCCTTGATCTGTTCAATAACAGCCTGTGCTGACTTAGAAACAGCAGCCAAATGGGGAGAAGTGAATGAAACTCTATGTTGGTTTGACATTTTAGCCCACTTGGCATAGAATCCATGAATGCGAAGGAAATGCCAGATGCGAGAAGTTAACTGCTTGAATTGGTGATTACCACAAAAATCGGCATAATGGATAGAGATCAGTGTTGCATTCCAAGCCCTTGGGAGTGCCTTGCAACTGTCAACCCCATCTTCTTGCTTGTCACTGTGACGATCCACTTCTTGGACTGCATTCTGCAACTCCCTGTTTTAATTCCTGTTTATTACTCTTTGCTTACCTACCTCACTTCGTCGGACTTTAGAGTACTTTATATACTGTGTACCTTTTACTTCGCACCTCAGCTTTTGCTCCTACATGGACAGAGAAGGCTGAGCATTGCGTGTATTCTTACAGGTTATTGTGGCCCCACGCACTCTGTCAACTTGCTGCTAAATCCCCTACTTGTCGTCTCATCTCCCATTTTTCTGTCATGGCTTCATCCGTTACCACGTTGACGCACTCTATGAGTGTTCACATGTGTAATTTTGCGATTTGTACAAATGAGTACAGGCAACAAGGCCCAGATACTAAGGCAATAAGAAAAACAACAGAGCGCAGCGTTTATAATGCCAGTAATGAAATTACCAGAGTAAAGCTGGGTGGAGCGCATGGCTTAACCTGAGGATAGTACTAGAAAGGCTGTACTAGGTATGAAGTCCCAATGTTTGACACTAAGTGCTCTGACAGGGCACAGCACGCACGCACTAAGAATAGCACAGAACACGCTTATGAGATAATTACAACTTCACGCAACATTGATCTATGACGCACAAGGCACAGCAGACCCGGAACCTAGAGCTCTAGGCTGTATGATGTCAGAACTCGAGTAAATCTGAGGTTTCTGACTTCGGCTGAAGCGCACTGATGAGCCTCCAGGCTCTGTACGCTCAGAATTCGCGGATTTTGCCTGCTAATTAATGCTATTATCCCTTCAACGGCCTTTCAGCAAACCAATGATTGCACGCACATTGATACCACTTTTATTCCACGGCAACCACTCCTTACGCACTTTGTTATCCATCCCATCTTGCCACGCATCATAATTGCCATACTTCATCATGGCAAGGCACCTTTGATCGACCATCACCCCAATACGGAATTGACGCATCACTCAGAAGCACCTAGTTGACATGCTCATTGATCACTTAATGAAAATGACGTGATAGACTCGAGTACCCTCGCAGCTATGACAATTGGAGCTATGGCAACTACAGACCGTGTTTACTAAGGCTGTTACTTCGCCAAGGCCTCAAGAAAACGTTGCCCCACACGTACTCCTCAGCACGACAACTATTGCTCAGTAATCCGCAGCTAAACAGCACCCAACGATCCGCTCATCGCTCAGCAAAACCATACAGCTTGCATCCATATGAGGCAATGTCGATGAGTTGCTGTTACTTTAGAAGACCAAAGACCATATGTTGCCTACGATTTTTACAAAGCCAAGGCTTTACGACCTTACTAAGTCTCACATATCTACTCTATTTATAAATTCGTACTTGTAGTATAAAAACTAGCTAGAAAACGTAGTTACAAGGGAGTTCATCTGCAGTTGACCAGTCTACGTCAATTCTCGTCACACTCTAGTCTATTGCCAGTAACCATGTTTATTCGCCATTCTACGGCAATATACCGTTTACCCCAGCATATTCTCGATTGCACGTCAACTCTTGAGCTCACCAGAGTTATTCCACGGTTTTTAACTGTGAAGAGTCTTTTGACACTTGCTCTTCGCTCTTAACACTATTGGTACACGCTCATATTGTGCCAATACATGATCGCCGCGCCATACCTCACCCCCGTTATCTTTTATAGGCCGTCATCGTTTCACTTTCACACCATTGGAGTTTTTACAGTTTCACTTTCACCATCGTTATCGTCGCCCACTTGGGTAGTCTCCGAGTAGACTTAGGATCAGTATAGGACCAGTTTCAGCAAGTTTCGTATAGTATCAGTCCCTCGAGTGGACTTGAAGGTTAGTTTGACATAGGATAGGATTGTTTCAGCACCAGACCAGTTTTCGACATCGACACAGTACCCTCGCGTCATATAGGACCAGTTTCATCGCCAGTTTTCGTAGCCCCACGTTTTCTCTCACCAGTCTACCCCAGCACATCGTTTAATGTTTTCTCTCGCTACCCGTTATCTCTACTACGTTTTCCCATCGCCTCATTCACCCATAGACTATTGCCAACTGTTTAGTCATTCTACCGTCGTTCACCCAGCACAGATTAACGTCTAGCAGCGTTTTCTAGTCTCGTCGCATGTTTTCTCATACGGATTCGTGGTATTCACGTCATACCCGCTCCCGTTCCCTCTCACTTCGAGAGATCCCTACCGGCTTATAGCTATTGCATCTAGTACTCGACTACCAAGCAGTACTACTTTGCAGACTTAAAGTCGCAGTGTATACTTGCGTATAGAGGAATTGATTTACTGCACGGAGGTGCCCCGAACCCACTCGCACACACGATCACCTTGATTGCCGTGCTACTACGTTAATTACCCAATCTCGTTCCGAGTTGGTGTTGCTGTTGCCACGGAAGTCTAGGCTCATCAGCGCAAGGTCTAGACAAGAGACTCGTGGCCTTCACTACTACCAGAATTCCCTAAGAGAATATATTAAAGCGAAATAAGAGCTGCGCATAGGCTGCAACTCCGAGGAGATAGCAACCGACGTCAGTACACGTGGATTAGCACTGTTAACCGATGTCACAATGCTCAGAGACAGGATCTGGCCCCGGGCCAGATTCCTGAGTCAGCGCCAAGCTATGGCGTGATAATTGCAACATGCGTGGGACGCGAGGAAGGAACTCCGCAACCTAAATAATACCATATTTGGTGATACTAATTTGTAGGATGTAGAATAGATAAATAGCGCAGTGTAATTGTAGTGTACAAGTTTCGGACCCCCGTTGTAGTCGCGCGCAAGCCTCTAGCCTGACGCCCTAGTATCAGGAGTAGTTTGTAACTTCGAGCAAGAAAATATACCTAGAATTGATAGCATATCGAGTGAATTGAGTCGCGCGCAAGGCATAGAAAGCTAACGTGGCACTTGTGTGACTGTTAATTGGTTGGGTGACTTGCGCTCTAACCTGAGAAGGAGAGTACAGTGTCATTGAGGACACGCTCTTGTGCTTTGAGGGTTTCTTGTGATGCGAGGCACTACAGGTGGCAGAGGTTCAAACCCTTTGGCTTGATTAGTGCTCGCTTTGAGGGTATACATTTCCCAAGTGGCATAGGTTCAAACCCTGTGGCTTGCGGACGGTGTTTTATAAAGTTATTGTGTCTCTGGATTGCATAGGTTAGAACCCTGTGGATCTACGATCGGTTGGGAAGCTTGAGTGTGTAGGTTTGAATCCTGTGGCTTTCATGGAAGGTTTTGTGAAGTGTTTCTGCTTAGAGCGCGAAGCTTTGAGTCGTGTTTAGAGTGTGTTTAGGTTGTTGTGGTTACCTGTGTGTGACGCATGCGACTTATTGAGGGTTTTGTGTGTGTGTCTTTCGAAGTTGTGTGTATTGTGATTACACCTTGCCTTGAGGCCCAGCGACAACTGTCGCTCCTCTTGTTATTAAAAGCCTTTGGACTTAGAGAAATCGAGATACATGATGCACACTATTGCTATCCGTGTGTATCCTATATTCTGAGAGTTTGCTTGCCTTGTCTCTATCTGCTTCTATCGCATCAGAATCCCCCATGAACTTGAGGGTTTGTGTGTTGTGTTGGGTGTGGGTGTGATCAGTGTCTTCGATGCTGTTGCATTTCTAGCTTGCGTGCACAGAGTCTCTTCAATGTCTCTCACTGACTCCCTCCCTGGGTCTGTGCCCAAGCTCAATGCTTCAGGACTCAACTGGGCTGTGTTCTTAATCCACTTTCATGATGCTGTGGAGCCCAAGGGTTTCTGGGGACATTTCAGCAGTACCACACCTTGTCTGACTGTGTCATCGCCTCCTACTCAGGCAGAGCTGACTGCTATCAAGGCTTGGCAGAAGGATGAATGCTCAGCGAGGTCTCTTCTGACGCAGAAGATCCCTGACTCGACGTTGATGCATATCCACTCCAAGCCTACAGTGCGGGAATGCTGGGAAGCCATTGTTGATGAGTACACAAACAAGGGAGCATACACACAGACGGATCTTCGTAACCTGTTCATGGACATGAAGTGTGAAGAGCGTGGTGACATGAGAGTGTTCTTGGATAGCCTAAGGATGAAGCACAAAGAGTTAGTGACATATGGTGTGCTCATTGGCAAGCAAGATTACCAGTCTACTATCATCTCCTCCCTTCCTGGCTATCTCTCGAACTTCGCTGCAAATCAGCTTGCATCGGCCAAGCTGTACAGCCATACACACACCCTCAACCCCAACATTCTCATTGATGCCATCATTGAGGAGTTCGACAGGAAACGATGTGAGCGTGCCCGCCGCTTGAAGGCAAAGGGTACAAAGTTGGAAGATCAAGATGTTGCTATGGTAGCATCAGGATCTGAGTCGAAATGGAAGGGAAAGGAATGTACAAAGAAGCCCCACGGTGCTTGCTGGGGCTGTGGAGAAACAGGTCACTTCAGAAATAAGTGCCTGAAGCAGAAAAGAATTGAATCTGCGAATGCTGCTGCCAACTCCGGCAGTGACATTGCATTCTGGGCCGAGGATACATCCAAGTCTGAGGATGGTATGCCTGACCTTGGGGCAGTCAGCGACTCAGAAGACGACAAGTCTGCATTTGGCGACTCTGAGGATGGTGAAGGAGAGGGTGATTGGTTTTCAGACATTGATGAGGACTCTGACAGTCCTTGGGGCTGTGGCTGGGATACCGAGGAGCTATCTGGGGCCAGTGGCAGCAATGTTGATTTGTTGGCTGGTGTTGACTCAGACTCGGTTGGTGTGAGGACCTTGGATAGCGAAGAGGTTCTTGAGGCTGCAGCGTCTGAAGAGGCATTCAGTATTAGCAACAGTAAAGCTGATGCTGATAAGGGTCATACTGAAGTTTATGACTCCGGATGCACAAAGCATATCACCCCATATCGTGAAGAACTGTCAAACTTTGTTGAGATTCCCCTAAAAGTATTCTGCGCTGCAAATAAAGAAAATTTCAGTGCAACAGAAATGGGTGATATGACTATTGACATACCAAATGGTGTATCCAATGCCTCACAGCTCCAACTCACTGAGGTTCTGTACTCCCCAGAGGTGGGCTATACTCTTGTGTCTGTCGGGAAGCTAGATGATCACGGATTTTCTGCCACATTTGTTGGTGGAAAGTGTACAATCCATAGTCCTGATGGCGAGTTGGTTGGAGAGGTTCCTAAAGTTGGAAAGGGCCTCTATCGTGTCAATCATGAGCCTGAGAGTGCAAATGTGGTGGAAGAAAAAATCACCTTGATGCAGTTCCACCATCGTATGGGTCATATATCTCCAGACCTCGCTTGAAAACTTGTTGACAAGGGATTTGTCACAGGTGTATGGCTTGATGAGACCTCGTTTGATGAGCCAACCTTCTGTGAAGCCTGCATATATGGCAAAGCAACAAGAAAGCCCATCTCAAAGGTACAGGAAGGGGATAGAGCAACAAAAATCAGGCAGGAGGTTCACTCAGATCTTTGGGGACCTGCCCCAGTTGCTACTCTTGGTGGATGCCATTATTATATAACGTTTATGGATGATTGCGCCCAACTTACCCAGCTGTACCTTCTCAAGAGCAAGGACAAAGCTTACCAAGCCTATAAAGAGTTTGAGGCTTGGCTCGAGACTCAGCTAGGCACTCGTGTAAAGACCCTGCACTTGGATCATGGTGGAGAGTATCTGGGAAAGGAGTTTGTTCTCCACCTGAAAGAGTCCGGTACAGACCAGAAGCTTACAGTGCATGATACTCCGCAGCAAAATGGTGTTGTGGAGCGGTGAAATTGTACCATTGTGGAACGAATTTGTGCCTTGTTGCATGCAAGTGGTCTCTCAAAATTTCTTTGGGGAGAAGTAGCATGTCATGTTGTATGGTTACTCAACCGCACGGCAACAAAAGCTCTTGATGGGAAGACACCATATGAGGCAGCCTATGGTCGCAAGCCATGCCTGAAGGGGTTACGAGAGTGGGGTGAAAAAGTTTGGGTCCACATTGAAGGCAGGGACAAGCTTAGTGGTCGCATAAAAGAGGGCCGTTGGATGGGATTTGACAAGCAGAGCAAGGGATTTCGCATTTACTGGCCTGACAAGAGACATGTCAGTGTTGAGCAAAATGTGTATTATGACAATACTGCCTCACCAACTTCTTGTCTCGAGGGGGAGAGTTTAGATGGTACCAAGACAAAAGCTGATTCTCCTGCCATTCTCCTTGAAGCAGCTTCTGCACCTGTAGAAAGCTTGTCAGTTGATCCCGAGCCTATTTCTGAGCCTGAAGCACCCACCAAATGTATCCGAAAGCCTAGTCAGCATATCCAGGACATCCTCGATGGTAAAGGCATGAACTCTGCAAAGCCTGCTGACCCAGTTATAGCCACAGGTGTCCAGCTTCCCTCTTTTCTTGAAGGGGAGGGTATAGCCGAGTAGATGATGGCTGCTGACTTCATTGATGAGTATGCACTGGCAACTGAGATGTCAGAGGCTGAAGCATTGGACCCAAAGTCTCTCTCTGAGGCCAAGGATGGTCCAGATTGGCCCTTATGGGAGAGGGCAATCCAGGAAGAGCTGCAGACATTGAAAGATGCTGGGACATGGGAGCTTGTCAAGCCTCCCAAGGATGCCAACATTGTTGGATCCAAGTGGGTCTTCCGTGCAAAGAAGGATGCCGCAGGAAATGTTGTCCACTACAAGGCTTGGTTAGTTGCTCAGGGATTCTCGCAAGTACCAGGCATCAACTACTTCGACACCTTTGCTCCTGTAGCCAAGCTCGCATTGATCTGTGCTGTCCTCGCTATGTCTGCCATCCATGACCTAGAGCTTCACCAGATTGACGTCAAGGGTGCATACCTCAACAGTGAACTGACCAAAGAGGAAAATATCTTCATGAAACAACCTCCTGGCTTCCATGCACCAGGATTGAAGCCTCTCATCTGCCATCTCTTGAAGACATTGTACGGCTTGAAGCAGTCAGGTCGGCGTTGGTACCAAAAGCTCGTTGAGATCCTTGTTTGAAAGATGAGGCTGATTTGCTGTGATGTTGATCAGGCAGTCTTTTTCCGACGAGATGGAGAAAAATTAATCATTGTATTGGTTCATGTCGATGACTGTACAATTGCGGCTTCATCACTTTCTATGGTTCACAAATTCAAGTGCAAAATGTCCTCCTATGTCGAGATCAGTGATCTTGGCAAGCTGCACTGGCTGTTAGGCATCGAAATCAAGAGAAGCTGTGAAGAACGCACCATCCATCTCTCCCAACGATCATACATTGTCTCCATCCTCCAGAGATACAACTTTGATAAGCTGAGGCCTCTGTCAACCCCCATGGACCCAAATGTCCATCTCTCCACCTCCCAGTCACCCTCTACAACAGCTGAAATTGCTCAGATGCACCATATTCCCTACCACGAGGCAGTAGGCTCCCTGATGTGGGTGTCTCAAGGAACTCGGCCTGACATCGCATTTGCTACACAGAGTGTCTCCTGTTTCACAAAAAACCCAGGCCAGCAGCACTGGGCAGCTGTAAAGCATGTCTATCAGTACTTGAGTGGTATGCACGATCTGTGGTTGACGTTCGGAAAGATGAGGGATGGGAACAGCAGTGTGCAGGGCTATGCTGATGCTGATGGTAGCACGGCCGAGGATAGGCATGCCATCTTGGGATATGCCTTTTTGCTTGGCAGCGGCACAATCTTGTGGTCATCAAAAAAACAAGAAATCATATCACTTTCCACCACAGAGAGTGAATACGTAGCAACAACTCATGCATCAAAGGAGGCCCTTTGGCTTCGCTCTCTCGTCTCCCAGCTTTTTGCACCAGTCACCAAGCCTACCACCTTGTTCTCAGACAATCAATCTGTGATAGCACTCAGCAAAGACCACCAGTACCATGTGAGGACCAAGCACATCGACATTCAATTCCATTTCATTTGCTGGATTGTCAAAAATGGCTCTATACACCTCGTCTATTGCCCTACAGATGAGATGGTTGCCGACACCCTTACCAAGGCTCTACCTTCTGCCAAAGTCAAGCACTTCACGTCAGAGCTCGGCCTCTCAATGGCTTGAGGGGGAGTGTTGCATTCCAAGCCCTCAGGAGCGCCTCGCAACTGTCAACCCTGTCTTCTTGCTTGTCGCTGTGATGATCCACTTCTTGGACTGCATTCTGCGACTCCCTGTTTTAATTCCTGTTTATTACTCTTTGCTTACCTACCTCCCTTCGTCAGACTTTAGAGTACTTTATATACTGCGTACCTTTTACTTCGCACCTCAGCTTTTGCTCCTACATGGACAGAGAAGGCTGAGGTGAGCTCCTTTTGTATATCTGTCATTGAGCGCTGTACTTACTCCTAGTTAGCATTGCATGTATTCTTACAGGTATAATATATTAGCTTTTGCTCCTACATGGACAGAGAAGGCTGAGCATTGCACGTATTCTTACAATCAGAGTCTACAAAGTCAGAACAAAATGATGCGCAAAATAATGAGGACACTACCTTGATATCCTTTGCTTCACAGAACCAGTCCTTTACGGCCTGAACCAAGGAACTCTTGGGAAGGCTGAGAGAGACAAGATGCTCCAGTCAAGCAACAAGCTCAAACAAGGTGGGATGTTTAGGAGGAAAGACAATAACAGTCATTGACTGGTTGAAGCCAGCATAGTGAATTTTCCACCCTTTTATATGGAAGGAAAAGTACATTGATATGCCATCTACGCATTCACACCTAGATTTTGCGATTTTATAATAATACTATTGCATATCTATCCTGCATTAGTGATACTTAGAGGACTATAGCTGAGGCTTCAAGCTGATAGTTAGACTAGTATGCAACTAGTAGAGCCAGGACTTAGATGCGATACCACTAGTGGGTTAAATCTACCAGCTGGCCATACTAGTGACTTGAACACTAACAGGGCTAAGTAAATACAGCCACTAGTGGACAAGTAACGTGACTAGCGCACCAAACAAGAAGCAGAGGCCATAAATCTCGTGAAGTTCAGTCACTAGCGGACCAATCTGGGCACAAAACGCCTAAGTCGGTTAACTAGTCATGTGGCAATCTCGAAGCAGGACTTAGAAATGAATTAGCAATGGATTAACCTTGTGGCAGATCCAACTAGCGCAATACAGATCTATTATGATCGGGACTAGTATAGCCAGGCTGCGCCTTCGATCACAATCAACAGCTGCTACAGGCACATTTGTCGGCCTAGTTATTTATCCTTGACACTAGTGGAGTGTTGCTGTGCCAAGAGTATGGAATACCACTGCTAGCGGAGCTCCTAGGCTCACTAGTCAGCAAGCAACCGTTTCTAGACTGACTATTGCGTGATTATTCACCATTATTCGTGACTCGCCAAGAAATCCTTATCAATAATACCCCTCTAGTCAGTTATTTATATCTCAATCGTACCTTGTTTGTCAGTATATAAGTAGTAGAATAGATGCACGTGTGGCTCAGGCAAGCCATCCCTACAATTGTGACCTACTAGTCAGTATCTAGTGCCCCAATTAAAGGCTTTTGTGCTTAACCTCGACGAAGTGGCTGCTAGTCGCTAAGTTACCCATAGCATTGAGTGAATAGAAGTGTCTTAGAGCAATCTTTTGTGTCCTGCAAAGGCCAAGAGTGTTTCGAAGTTTAGTTCAAGCAAGTTCTTGAAGTTTAAAGTATTATTCTTAGGCCAAGAGCGCCACTAGTCCACCTAGAAAGCGACTAGTCAAGTGTTTATTCACTTGTAAGACATTATAGGGCCAAGAGAGCCACTAGTTCAAAGCAGTCCCAGTCAGAGCGAGTGCAGTAGCTCAAGTCAACTCACTATCCATCCAATTGTGTCTTACCAACCCCGCTAGTGTGAGTAGTACGCTTGTATAGCTCACTAGTAACAAAATAAAATGTCTTTAAACAACTTTCCTTGATTATTGAAGTCTGCAGAGTGCTTCTATCGTACTTGAAACACCTGAATTCAATACATTGGTGATAAGTGTAGAGTTAGTGATTGGTTTAGTGTTGTTGGTGTTCATTGCCAGCCTCTAGTCCATTTGCCACTCACTGTTGCTGAGCACATCAGCGCCAATCACTGTTTATAATGCGGACAGATCAAAAAACAGCGCAGGACAGATCACTGCCTTCGCAGAAGTATGCATCATTATCGGAGATCATGCTGAGCACATCAATCTCGCTATCACCGATCTAAAGGACTGAGACATATTCCTAGGACACGATTGGTTGGCAAGGCACAATCCACTAATCAATTGGCAATCAGGAAAAATGACCTTTGCCTGATGTCAATGTCATCATGTCCTGATTCCACTACCGGATGCAGATCCATATGACAAATGGGATGAGGAGCTGGAGGAGGGGGAGACCATCCTTGCGATAAGCTTTGAAGAAGCTATTTGTATTAGGGTAATGTGGCATGTAGCAAACAACCTAGCAGCAAAGGCCAACGCAGAAAAGAAAGTTAAAACATTTGAAGAAATGGTTCCCAAATGGTGCAGAGATTTCAGAGACCTCTTTGACAAAGAGAACTTTTATGAACTCCCTGAACCTAAACTGTGGGACCATGCTATCAAGCTTATTCCAAACGCCAATGCCAACCTCGACTGCAAGGTCTATCCACTCAATCGGGCAGAGCAAGAAGAACTCGACAAGTTCCTTGACGAGAACCTGTCGAGTGGCAGAATATGCCCTTCTAAATCACCCATGGTCTCACTGTTCTTCTTTGTCAAAAAGAAGGATGGAAAGCTAAGGCCCATCCAAGATTATCAGAAGCTCAATGAGATGATGATCAAAAATTGTTATCCACTCCCTTTAATCTCAGAACTCATGGATAAACTGCACAGCGCTAAATACTTCTCCAAGCTCGACGTTCGCTGGGGGTACAATAACGTTCGCATCAAACCAGGGACAAGTGGAAAGCAGCATTCAGAACTAACCGTGGCCTGTACGAACCCACGGTCATGTTCTTTGGCCTCACAAACTCGCCCACCACCTTCCAGTGGATGATGAACAATATCTTCAAGGACGTCATCACATCGGAAAAAGTGACCATCTATCTCAATGACATCCTCATCCTGTCCAAGACCAAGGAGGAACATTGTCGAATCACATGAGAAGTCTTAGCCACACTACGAAGGCACAAACTCTTCCTTAAAGCCAAAAAGTGCAAATTTGAAGTCCTAGAGATGGAGTACCTGGGTGTCATCATGAGCAAAGGAAACATCTGCATGGATCCAGTAAAGATCAGAGGCATCCTTGACTGGCTGGCACCTACTAAAAAGAAAGAACTCCAATCCTTCCTGGGATTCACCAACTTCTATTGATGCTTCATAAAGAACTACAGTAAAATTGTGAAGCCCATGACTCAGCTGATGGGGAACGACACATGGAAATGGGGCAAAGCTCAGCAGGAGGCTTTTGAACAGCTCAAGAAGCAGTTGGTGGAGGACGTGGTACTTGCGATACTAACAAACGAGGGAAAATTCCGAGTAGAAGCAGATGCTAGTGAAAGAGCCATTGGCGCAGTCCTATCCCAAGAACAGGATGGCAAATGGAGACCTGTATTGTTCCTGTCAAAGTCTCTCTCAGTTACTGAACGTAACTATGAGATCTATGACAAAGAACTTCTAGCCATCATGCTCGCCCTTGAAGAATGAAGACACTACCTCATGGGTGCCTACCAAGATTTCGAGATCTGGACAGATCACCAAAACCTCCAGTATTTCCGAAAACCCCAGAAAGTAAATCGATGCCAAGCTTGATGGATCACTGAGCTTGCTGAATATCACTTCACCCTTCATCATAAAGTGGGCACCGCAAACAAAAAGGCAGACCTCCTGTCTAGACGAGCCGATCATGATCAGGGGCAGGATGACAATGATCAAGTAGTAGTCTTATCCCCTGAACATTTCCATGCCATGATCATGCCAATGATTGAAAAAACCCATCAGAGCATAAAAACCGCCACTAGGAATGTTCACCTTTGGGACAATGCTGTCGCCAGTTCTCTCAATCATGACAGAGCACCTGTAGCTGCTACTTTAACAGATCAAATAGTGTCAGTTGACACATAGTGAAAAGACAATATGAGCATCAGTTGTAAATATTCAATTTCTGAGAATTATATGGTATATTAGTCAGCAGCTCAACTTATGATATTATCAGAAAATCTGGCAGACCTGGGAATTGAATCCAGGATTTTAAAAAGATATTTTATAATATCACATGACTTTTCCAAGCAGACATGCTAACCACTATACCATACTGGCAGTATATATTCATGTAATCATCTCTCTATAGGGCCTTTCTCTCTTATATTTATAATATTTATAATATCCCAATTGGGCCCTCCCTTTGGTGCGCTTTGGTGCGCTTTTTTTTCCTTATTGGGCTGGTCAAATTGGCCCATCAATTGCACCTAGAATTGGCCTTCCCATGGTATTGATGGCATCAATATCAGGCCATTTTCAGACAAAATTCGCATTTTGGCTCATTTTGGGCTTCCTCATGCTACTGGGTGGGGCAGGGGATGGTACTAGTATATGCCTAAACATAAATAGCATAAAAGCAAACACTCTGGTGAGGTATGGGGGCCCTAGGGAGGGGGTAAAAAGAGTAAAATAGTGAAAAATAGCGGAAAATCACCGAAAATTCGCTTTTTATGGGTGCTACATGCATCTGATCGATTTGAAAACTTGACCAATGAATTCCCTGGCCTTGAAAACCCCCAAACGGCCCCTCTACAATACATGTGGCGCATTTTATGGCTAGGCATAATCGGAAAAATTGGCTTTTTATGGTGCTATGTACATTGGATCGCTCCAGGGATGTTACCAATCGATTTCTACACTATATAAACCCTAGAATACATCTTCATATGTTATATATGACCACCGGAATGCAATGAAAAATAGGGGATTGGGAGAGAAACATGGTTTATTTTGTTTTCTAGGTGTTGCGTTGGTCTGGGGACATCACCAATCAATTCCTCAACCTTTAAAATCCCAAAATGACTGTTGGTTACATTTATGGGGTCTCAGGAACGATGAAGATAATGATGTAACAGTTTAGGAGGAGCACACATGGAAAATTGTATTTCTGAGCTTCGGAAAGCTTCGGAGTTGTTGCCAATGGATTCCTTGACCTTGGAAACCCTCAGAACACCCCAGGAACATATTTAAAACCTTTCAAATCTGTGTTACAAAAAGTGATAGTGAAAATATGCGAAATACAATATAGCTCGCATTTCTGAATATCAGAGAGAGTGATTCTGGTATAGAATACACTATATATATTGTATAATAGTGTGTACAAAAGATTAGGATGATCCACAATGTATTAGCAGAGATATAAGGAAATCTTTCTGAAAATGAAAAAGAGCATCCCCCAGATTTCAATGTTCTGGTCATCCTATGGCCTGGGGACTATCAGATTTGGATTCCTGGACCCAAAAAACATAAGACTCACCAATCATCAAGGAATCCATTGGCAACAACTCCGAAGCTTTCCGAAGCTCAGAAATACAATTTTCCATGTGTGCTCCTCCTAAACTGTTACATCATTATCTTCATCGTTCCTGAGACCCCATAAATGTAACCAACAGTCATTTTGGGATTTTAAAGGTTGAGGAATTGATTGGTGATGTCCCCAGACCAACGCAACACCTAGAAAACAAAATAAACCATGTTTCTCTCCCAATCCCCTATTTTTCATTGCATTCCGGTGGTCATATATAACATATGAAGATGTATTCTAGGGTTTATATAGTGTAGAAATCGATTGGTAACATCCCTGGAGCGATCCAATGTACATAGCACCATAAAAAGCCAATTTTTCCGATTATGCCTAGCCATAAAATGCGCCACATGTATTGTAGAGGGGCCGTTTGGGGGTTTTCAAGGCCAGGGAATTCATTGGTCAAGTTTTCAAATCGATCAGATGCATGTAGCACCCATAAAAAGCGAATTTTCGGTGATTTTCCGCTATTTTTCACTATTTTACTCTTTTTACCCCCTCCCTAGGGCCCCCATACCTCACCAGAGTGTTTGCTTTTATGCTATTTATGTTTAGGCATATACTAGTACCATCCCCTGCCCCACCCAGTAGCATGAGGAAGCCCAAAATGAGCCAAAATGCGAATTTTGTCTGAAAATGGCCTGATATTGATGCCATCAATACCATGGGAAGGCCAATTCTAGGTGCAATTGATGGGCCAATTTGACCAGCCCAATAAGGAAAAAAAAGCGCACCAAAGCGCACCAAAGGGAGGGCCCAATTGGGATATTATAAATATTATAAATATAAGAGAGAAAGGCCCTATAGAGAGATGATTACATGAATATATACTGCCAGTATGGTATAGTGGTTAGCATGTCTGCTTGGAAAAGTCATGTGATATTATAAAATATCTTTTTAAAATCCTGGATTCAATTCCCAGGTCTGCCAGATTTTCTGATAATATCATAAGTTGAGCTGCTGACTAATATACCATATAATTCTCAGAAATTGAATATTTACAACTGATGCTCATATTGTCTTTTCACTATGTGTCAACTGACACTATTTAAGTAGAAATCTAGCAGCCAAGGCTGCACAGAGGCATGAAAATGGATGATAGACTCATCTGGTATGATGGCAGGATCTATGTTCCCTGAGATCATGCCCTTTGTGGAGAAATTATTGCACAATCACACGACCATATCACCGCTGGACACCAAGGCATCAAAAAAACCAAGAAACTCGTATTGTAAGAATTCTGGTGGCCAAAGATGAAAAAGAACATTGAGGCATACATCTGAGCCTGCGAGACTTGCCAACAGGCGAAAAGTAGCAACCAAGCCAAAGTGGCCCCACTTCATCCTAACAAAATACTGTCCTGACCATGGACTCACATATCCATAGATATAGTTGTGGGCCTACCCAAGAGCAATGGCTACGATGCTATTCTCATAATCGTCGACCACTTCTCCAAGGAAATCATCCCAGTCACATGTTCCACTGAACTGTCATCAGAAGGATGGGTGAAAATCCTACGAGATGAGGTATATGCCAAACATGGAATGCCCCAGGTCGTCATCTCAGACAGAGGCACTGTATTCATATCAAAGTTCATGAAAGACTTCTACAACCTTCTTCAAATACAAGGCAATGCCTCGACCGCCTACCATCCTCAGACAGATGGACAGACCAAACAAGTTAATCAAGAAATTGAAAAATACCTTTGTATGTTCGTCAATCATCTCCAGACTGATTGGTCAGAATGGCTCTCCCTCGCTGTGTTCACACACAACAATCGCACCCATTCCTCCACTGGTAAAAGCCCATTCAAAGTCAATTACAGATATAACCCCACCGTCCTACCAGGAACGAAACCCACCGCCCCTTTCCGCACTCCTTCCTGCGACACTTTTGTCTCCAAAATGCAGGAAATCCATGCCACCGCCAAAAGGTTGCTCGAAAAGGCTGCACTACAAATGAAAGCACAGTATGATAAGTCAAAACGCCCAGCCGTCGAGTATAAGATAGGAGATAAAGTCTGGCTCGACATGACCAATCTCCATCTTCCTTGACCAAAAAAGAAACTCGACAACAAGCGAACTGGCCCCTTCGAGATCAAAAACAAGAAGGGCGCCTCCGCGTATACACTAAAGTTACCCACCAACTGGAAGATTCACCCCACCTTCAATGAGTCACTACTCACTCCATACACTGCACCAGCCTTCCCTAACCAAAACCAACCACCTCTGCCTCCACCAGATCTTATAGACGGGGAGGAACACTACAAAGTCGAAAAAGTCCTAAATAGTAGACAACATAGAGTGCAAGGAAGACAGGGAGAACATATCGATCTTATCGCTACCGACAAACCAGATGCAACCATAATTATCACAGCGGAGCAACCAGATGGAGAACATTGGGGATCACGAGAAGGATGGCAATATCTCATACGACCAGCATCACATCTGCAATATGGGCCAGCAGCGGAGACATGGTACTACGAACACAAATTACTGCAATACGCTAAACTATTTGACAAATACTGGAACATCAACTGGGAAGAAAACCACTTGGACAGAAACGGTGGGGAGCAATCTTAACAGCAGTTGGGACGCCTGCCTTAAGAAGGGGGTAATGTTACGATTCATTCACTTTTTTCCTTTATCTTATCTCACTGGGCCGCCTGGACTGCTTATCATAGGGGCAACCAAATAACAACTTCATAACCACATGCTATTGCTTCGACATTGCACCTTATTGCTTCGCTATTGCATGCTACAGTTTCTATCTCTCATGGACGACCTATGTATAGACTCTCACTCACAGTATTTAAGACATAGCTCTCGCTGTAGATACCCCAGCTTTGAGCTAACATTTAATCTATATCAAACTTTGTTATCTAATCTAAAAAGCTCAGAACTAGTGCCTAGCCTTAGCTCCCTTCGATAAGAGACTTAGTGGTGACTGCCCGAACGTGAGACAGCTGTTATCTACTCTTGACTGGAGTTTGAATCTAACAAATAGTATAGCATCTATCTGGCATCTATGAGACTAATAACTGACACTCCCAAGTAAAAAGCCGGGTTTGGGGCAGGCCCCAACAAGCTGAAGTCCCGTGTCGCAGTCAGGTTGCTGGGACCTGAGGTACGAGGGTCCAGCAATCATGACGAAGACATGGGGCATAGGCTTGTCTGTAGTTAACATATCACTAATCCTTACTAAATTCCTAGCAAAATAAGACGCATCCATATGTATCTTGAGAATCTGTAGCCTTGCATAGCCTATGCATAGTCGCATGACCATATGGCTCTATCCACGTGGGAAGGCCTAGAATAATGACGTGTATTTAATTTACTGTGGAAGGATTGGCAATCAATGTGCCTTGAGGCACAATGACTCATAGATATTAAAGTGAAAGTTCGCGTGGAGTGAGAGATTTACTATGATTCAACCTGGGCTAGACTTGCAACATTTAGTTTAGTGAAAGGCCGCATAAGGGAGATAGGCAATAAATTGTAGGTTGTGTCCATGATTTCAGAGCGCACAGAGCCTGGAGGCTCATCACTGAATGCCTCCACTGGAATCTCCCCATTCTTTGCCAACAAAGGTTACCATTCTAATATCACTGTTCATCCTGAATGCAATATTGCCTCCGCTCAGGCCTGTGACTTTGTAGTCAATCTCAATGAACTACACCAATTCCTACATGATGAAATCACTCAGGGGCAGTCTCGCTACAAGATCCAAGCAGAAAAACATCAGAATCTGGCTCCTCCATTCAAAGTAGGTGACAAAGTCTTCCTTAGTTCCAAGCACATCAAGACTACTTGTCCTACTGTGAAATTCGCAGAGAAATTCCTTAGCCTATTCGAAATCATAGCACAACCAGGCTCCCATTCCTTCATGCTCAAACTTCTGTCAGACCTTCATGCCATTCATCCTGTCTTCCATGTATCACAACTTGAACTGGTAGAAGAAAACACTATTCCCAATCGCACTCAACCTCTGCTGCCTCCGGTAGAAGTTGACAGAGAAGAGCAGTACGAAATAGCTCAGATCCTAGACTCCAAGCTTGACTGCCAGTTCCAGTGTCCTCTCCTCTACAGGATTCAATGGTTAGGCTACAAAGGCACTGACAAAGAATTTGCCTGGTTACCAGCTACAGAATTCTCTGCCGATGATTTCATTGAAGATTTCCATTGCCATTACCCAAACAAATCAGGACTCTTATCCAAGGTCACTCTCTGGAAGTCTGCTATCTAACTTCTGCTTCTTGCAAGACTGATCACATGACCCCCATCCACTTTCCTACCACCGGTCTCTATTGGCTCCACCCTATTCTATTTCAAATTGAATCCACAAAAAACTATTGCAAATACAAACACTCCCTATCCCTCTTCACATCCTAACTCAAACTCCAAAAAAAAAAACACATGTATTATATAGCCTCTGGGGCACCGGTCACTGCATACTACTGTCAAGAAAATACAAAAAACAGTTTATATATGAAGTCACAAAAGTTCAAAAAGCCATGGCGCTGGATGGACCCACTATTTCTACATCCTTCAATTCTTTCTCCACCTCCTGTACCAATACAGGCTCCAAATCTTCATACATTTCCACCTCACTCTCAACCTCTTCACCCCTTGACCATCTATAGGCCCTCATCTGTGCTGTCACTTGCCGATGGAGTTCTCTATCTGCCTCTTCCTCTGCATCCAACTCTGGCAAAGTCATCTTAATTAATGCATCTAACTCCGGCATGCCAACAAAATCCGCTCCTAAAACCATGTCATTGCAAATTTCTTCCTCCAAGTCTAACGGCTCATCTGAATCCTCCACCTGGAAACCATCCTGCCCCTGTAACAAGCATTTCCAGAGCTGCCACTCCTTTCAATGTCTGTGTGCATTGTAGAAGTCCCAGCAGGCCTGCAGGAACTTATTATGAGCCAACATTTGCTCATGTAGCCTATTGGCGCCGGCAGTTCTGATCCAGAAGGACTTGTTCAGGATTTCATATGGGTTGTTGACACCCAACAGAAGATCCAAGGCCAAAGATTGGAGACCTTCAGCCTTGATAATGGCCATATCCCGATCGAGCTGTTTCTTAGCCACCTGGTGTAAAACCTCGCTGTAGATATCTCTGGTTTTCTGGAGCTCCAACCAGGAAGCCTCAAATTCAGCCTTCAAAGATTTGGAAGGAATGTCTTCTGGGTACTTGACATTGTTATTAGGATGGTAATCATCCATTAAGTCATCCACCCACTCTGCAACCATATCCACTTTATGTTCCAGTCGCTCCAGCCTTGAGGAAATATCGTGAAGCATATCCAACACATTGGAGGAATCCGTAGAGCTGCCTTCATTGCCACTTCTGTTGAATGAACACCAAGCCTTCTTGATGTGACATCGCTGACAAGTCTGGAGGCTGCCATTGATGAAACAAGTTGCCTTATCAGCACGACACTTGCCACAACATTCTAAAAATTAAGTCAGCGACCACGATAGAGCTCCGACAACACCACATACCATTACCAGAAAAAACCCTATCTTTGGCCTGAGGTACAGGCTCAGTTTTCAGATATTTAGGGGATGACAGCCCAGCTGATGCAACCCCATCCTCCTCTCCACTCTCCTCCACCATGCTTGCAGACCAGAACTTCCGTTTTTGGGGCAAAACAGGAGCCGCCTTTTTCTTGCCTCTGGCAATCACCTGTTTCCTTCTCAACTCAGCCATGGCAGCTGTTTTTGGATCCACTGGATCCTCCTTGGAATCTCTGTCACTCACTGATGGGGCACTGGCAGCCTTCAAAGCCAACTCGTTTGCTTCATCCTCTTTTTCCTTCTCCTTTGCCTGCAAGGCTTCCAACCGTTTATGCTCCATGACCTCCTTTCTCTCCCTCAACTCCCTCGCTGCCTGCTCAGCTTCCAGTCGGAGCTGCTGACACGCTTGGAAAGTGTTCACATGTGTAATTTTACAAAATGTATTGATACATACATTTTATAAACCCTGGATACCAAGGCAATGAGATATACCTTAGAGTGCAATGTCCTAAGTGTGGGCAATGAAATACCTTGAGTGATGTTCAGTGGAGCGCATGGCTTAACTGTAGAGTGATACTATAAGGGTCACACTAAGTATAAAGTCCCAGCACTTGACACTGAGTGTGCTGACAATGCACAGACAATGCATGCTAATAATAGAACCAGGGAAGCTCAGGAGATAATTAATACTTTGCATAGCCTTGATCTATGACGTGCAAGGCACTGCCATGCTGGGAGCTAGCGCTCTAGACCTCAGAGTGTGAAGAATTGAAGTAAGACTGATGTCTCGGACTTCGGCTGATGCGGGCCAGGCCTAGACTAGAAGCTGGCAGTCCTAGAAGACCATGGAAATCACTAGAAGATATTATTACCATAAAGATGAGTTGCGTGCTAGGCCACAACTCTGAGGAGATACAAGGTGATGTCAGTATGCATGGATAGCGTGACTAACCAATGTTGCGCAACTGAGAGACCAGGATCTGGCCCCAAGCCAGAGCTCGGAGTAAGCGCCAAGCAATGGTGTGATTATGGCAACATGCGTGGGACCCAGGAAAAGAAGTTCCACAGGCCAAGAGTTACTATTTAAGGATGTATTAAAATGTAGAGCGTGTAGTATATAAATACCGTAGTACAGTAATAGTGTACAGGTTTTGGACCCCCGCTGTAGACACACACAAGTCTCCAGCTTAGCACTCTAGCTTTGGGATCAGTTTGAAGCTTCGAGCGAGAGAATAGACCCTTTATTGATAACATCAGAGTGACTTGAGTAGTGCGTGAGGCATAGAAAGCTAACACAGGACTTGTGTACTGTTTGAATGATTGGTTGACTGCACTCTAACCTGAGAATAAGAGATTTGTGTCATTGCAGACATGCTCTTGAGTTTTGAGGTTTTCTTGTGATGCATGGTGCTACAGGCGGCAGAGGTTCAAACCCTTTGGTCTGATTAGCACACGCTTAGTTGGGTATACCATCCCACAAGTGGCAGAGGTTCAAACCCTTTGGCTTGTGGGCAGCGTTTCTTGCTGTGCAAGATACTACAGGTGGCAGAGGTTCAAACCCTTTGGTCTGGTTAGTATTCATGCAGAGGCCTTCATTGTACATGTGGTGTTACAGGTGGTAGAGGTTCAAACCCTGTGGTCTGATTAGCATGTGCTTGAGGGTTCTCATTTCTGCAAGGGTCAGAGGTTCAAACCCTTTGGCTTGTCAGACGGGGTTTATTTGGTTATTGTGTCTCTGGATTGCATAGGTTCAAACCCTGTGGGTCTACAATCAGTTTGGAAGCTTGAGCACGTAGGTTCAAATCCTGTGGCTTGAGTGGACGTTTTGTGAAGGGTTTCTGCTTAGAGCACAAGCTTTGAGTTGTATTTAGGGTGTGTTTAAGTCCATTGTGATCACCTGTGTGTGTTGCGCAAGACTTATTGAGGGTTTTGTTGCTGTGTGGCGACGAGTTGTGTATTGTAGTACACCTTTGCCTTGAGGCCCAGCAATATCAGTTGCTCCTCTTGTTAGAAAAGCCTTTGGACTTAGAGAGATCTGGATATCCTACAAGTGCTATTGCTACACATGTGTATTGTATATTCTGAGAGTTTAGTTGTTTTGCTTCAATCTGCTTCTATCGCATAATATCCCCCCAGGAACTTGAGGGTTTGTGTGTGTAGTGTTGGGTGTGGGTGTGATCAGTGTCTTTGATGCTGTTGCATTTCTAGCCTGCATGCACAGAGTCTCTTTACTGCTCCTCCTCCTGTTTCTCCCTCTCCAAGGCCAACACTTTTTCTTTTTCAGCCTCCAACCGGAGCTGCTCTTCCTCCTGCCTCTGTTCCTCCACCCTCCTCTCAGCCTCTAGTTTCTCCTTCTTCAAGGTCTTCACCTTGAGAAGCCATGCCTCCTTCTCCTTTCTCAAAATTTCTGCCCAGGCCTCTTTTGCCTCCCTTGCCTTCACAGCCTTCCACTCATCATGTCTAGTCACAGCCTCCTCATATTTCTCCTCTGCGGCACCCCATTCCTTCTCCAGTGCCTCATAATCTTCAAGAGATAAATCCGCAGGTGTCAGGGCTGACTCATAGGCTCGGGGGTAATGGAGGCATAGTATTTGATGTGCGCAGACATTTCAATGACAAAGAGAGGATATTTGACAAAAATAGAAAAGATGGTGAGAGTACAAGGTTAAGTTGCAAAATTCCCATGATCAAATTTCCTACACACATAACCACATTGATCAGCCATTGGGATCAGCGCTCTTGAGAATTCAGTAGTGAACAGACCTCTGTCAGATTCCATCGGACTCTGATTCGAATTACTTACTCATATATATACTGTAGAAGTACTTGTAGATACTCAGTTCAAATATCAACTTGGATTAGCCAAATCTCTCTTTGACTCTAAGTCCAAACTCTATCACTCTCAAGTCCATGGCCTCCACTCTGTTGGACTATCTCTTAACTCTATCCCAACCTTTGCTCTCCATGGACTCCACTCTGCAATCTCTTCTCAGGGCTTCAGCTCAAGGGTGACATTGCTAATAGCTTTGCCAACACCCACACACTCTGCAGACCTCCACTCATGCAAGTTATCTTCTCTTATTGGCATGTTCCTAACACGCCTGAGAGATCATCGGTCGAAGCTAGGGTGTGACCATTGAGACCTTATACAGAAAATTTCTTGTATGAAGAGACAGTCATCGAATTGTCCAGAGGTGAGAACCAACACAGTTATTGACCTACTCCTATCCCGTCTGCAATAGGTGACAAAGCTAGGACATGGCAGTCTTACTCAAATAGTAGGCAACCTTCAACCAGATATAAATCCATCAGTTCCACTCCCACCAGTTTGATGGGGATAGACATACCTGATGAGAATCCTAGTTCTCCCTGTTACATATGAATTTCATCCTCATCCTCATCTCATTTGTCTATGCCTTCACTAAGGCCCATCTGATCTCCACAGTCTAGTCTGTTAACTCCTCCCCCTTCCTATGGCAAAGCTCATTGCCAGAATAGATAGGAATCAAGCGAGCCATCTCAAAGGAGCTCCCCGAGTATCTCAGAATGAATTAGGACAAAAGTAGATGAAACTAGATGAGTTTTGAGACCTACTAACCCTTCAGATTGGTCACCCTCCTATTTATCTCAAGCATCATCACAAACTCCTCCACCCATTATTCCCTTGTGAAGGACAAGTGGAGGCAACTGTTAGACTCAAACTCCTAATTAAGAGTAGATAACAGCTGTCTCGCGTTCGGGCAGTCACCGCTAAATCCCTTTGTCAAAGGAGCTAAGACTAGGCACCAGTTCGGGGCTTTGATTAGATAAAGAAGTTTGATATAGGTTAAATGTTAGCTTGAAGCTAGGGTATGTACTACGAGCGCTAAGCCTTAAATACTGTGAGTTGTGAGTCTATACATAAGTCGTTCGTGAGAGATAGAAACGGATAGAATCCGATAGAAACGTAGCACGCAATAGCGAAGCGATAGTGTGGGGCTTTTGGAGCAGGTGTTCAGTTACCCCTATAATAGACGGTCCGGCCGGCCTGGTGAGATAAGATAAGGAAAAAAGTAATAAATCATAACATTACCCCCTTCTTAAGGCAGGCGTCCCGACTGCTGTTAAGGTATCTCCTGCGGCTCCCAGGGTGATTTAGTGTCTGTTGATGGATCGTCGTTCCCTCCTAGCCAGTCCCAATCCCCGTTATCGAAGCGCTCATCGTGCCATTCACGATACCACAGTTGTTCCCCGGTAATCGGGTTTGTGTGGCACCGTAGAGGTCTTGTTGTTATTGCGTCGATGTCTTCATGTAGGAACTCTTCGACCAATTCGTCAGCATCCATGTCGTTCTCCCATACCCAACTGTTTGATTCTGGTCCATAGCCCTTCCACTTTACGAAGTAGTCTGTCACTCTGTTTGGAGGCTCTCCTCGTCTTCCCCTGACAGTTCGCTGTCTGCTATTCAGGACCTTTTCAACCTCGTAGTGTTCTTCACCATCGATAAGATCTGGTGGTGGTGGAGGTGGTTGTTCCTGATTGGGAAAGGCAGGAGGAATGTATGGAGTAAGTAACGATTCGTTAAAGGTGGGGTGAATTTTCCAGTTGGTCGGTAGTTTTAACGTGTATGCCGAGGTGCCTTTCTTGTTTTTGATTTTGAAAGGGCCTGTCCGTTTGTCGTTGAGTTTCTTTTTTGGTCGAGGAAGATGGAGATTAGTCGTGTCGAGCCAGACTTTATCTCCTATCTTGTACTCGATGGCTGGGCATTTCGACTTGTCGTACTGTGTCTTCATCTGTACGGCAGCCTTTTCAAGTGACTTCTTGGCAGTAGCATGGATTTCCTGCATTTTAGAGACGAGTGCGTCAGAGGAGGGAGTACGGAAAGGGGCTGTGGATTTTGTTCCTGGTAAGACGGCGGGATTATATCCGTAGTTGATTTCGAATGGACTTTTACCAGTGGAGGAGTGAGTGCGATTATTGTGTGTGAAGGCGGCGAGTGAAAGCCACTCCACCCAGTCTGTTTGAAGGTGATTGATGAACATCCGAAGGTACTTTTCAATTTCTTGATTGACTCGTTCGGTTTGTCCATCTGTCTGGGGATGATAAGCAGTCGAGGCGTTGCTTTTGATCTGTAGGAGGTCGTAGAGATCCTTCATGAATTTGGACATGAAAACAGTTCCTCTGTCAGAAATAACAACTTGAGGCATTCCATGTTTGGAATAAACCTCATCGCGTAGGATTTTTGCCCATCCTTCCGATGATAGTTCTGTGGAGCATGCTACTGGGATGATTTTTTTGGAGAAGCGGTCAACGATTACGATGATTGCGTCATGGCTGTTGCTTTTGGGTAAACCCGTTACCATGTCTACCGAGATGTGAGTCCAAGGTCGGGACGGTATCTCGTTAGGATGGAGCGGAGCCGCCTTGGCCTGTGTGCTGGCCTTTGTTCATTGGCATACTTCGCAGGCTTTGACGTAGGTTTCAACGTCCTTTTTCATCTTTGGCCACCAGAATTCCCGCAATACAAGCTCCTTCGTCTTCTCGATACCTGGATGTCCAGCCGTGATGTGGTCGTGAGATCGAGCAATGATTTCTCCCCTTAGGGTGTGATCTCGAGGGATGTAGATCCTGCCATTGTACCAGATAAGCCCATCGATTATTTTCATTCCACGATCATGGTTAAGAGACCCAGCGACCACGGTATCCCAAAGATGAACATTTCTGGTGGCGGTTTTTATGCTTTGGTGAGTTTCCTCGATCGTTGGCATGATCATGGCACGGAAGTGTTCAGGGGACAGGACTACTACTTGTTCGTTGTCATCCTGCCCCTGGTCATGATCGGCTCGTCTGGATAGGAGGTCTGCTTTCTTGTTAGCAGTGCCAGCTTTGTGATGGAGGGTGAAGTGGTATTCGGCGAGCTCGGTGATCCATCGAGCTTGACGTCGATTTACTTTCTGAGGCTTTCAAAAGTATTGGAGATTTTGATGGTCCGTCCAAATCTCGAAATCCTGATAAGCGCCCATAAGGTAATGTCTCCATTCCTCGAGTGCAAGCATGATGGCTAGAAGCTCCTTGTCATAGATCTCATAGTTACGTTCAGTAACTGAGAGAGATTTTGACAGGAATGATACAGGCCTCCATTTGCCGTCTTGCTCTTGGGATAAGACTGCACCAATGGCTCCCTCGCTAGCATCTGCTTCTACTCCGAATTTCCCCTCGTTTGTTGGTATCGCAAGCACTACATCCTCCGCCAACTGCTTCTTGAGCTGCTCAAAAGCCTCCTGCTGGGCTTTGCCCCACTTCCACGCATCGTTCCCCATCAGCTGAGTCATCAGCTTCACGATTTTACTATAGTTTTTTATGAGGCGCCGATAAAAGTTCGTGAATCCCAAGAAGGATTGGAGTTCCTTCTTTTTGGTAGGCGCCGGCCAGTCAAGGATACCCTTGATCTTTACTGGATCCATGCGGATACTTCCTTCACTGATAATGACTCCTAGGTACTCCGTCTCTAGGACTTTGAATTCGCACTTCTCAGCTTTAAGGAATAGTTTGTGCCTTCGTAGCGTGGCCAAGACCTCCCATGTGATTCGACGATGTTCTTCTTTAGTCTTTGACATAATAAGGATGTCGTCGAGGTAAATTGTTACCTTCCCCGACGCAATAAGATCCTTAAAGATATCATTCATCATCCACTGGAAGGTAGCGGGCGAATTTGTGAGGCCAAAGAACATAACCGTGGGTTCGTACAGACCATGGTTAGTTCTGAATGCTGCCTTCCATTCGTCTCCAGTTTTGATGCGAACGTTATTGTATCCCCAGCAGACGTCAAGCTTGGAAAAGTATTTGGCACCATGCAATTTATCCATGAGTTCTGAGATTAGAGGAAGGGGATAACAATTTTTAATCGTCATCTCGTTGAGCTTCCGATAATCTTGAACCGGCCTTAGCTTTCCATCCTTCTTTTTGACAAAGAAGAAAGGTGAAGCCATAGGCGACTTGGATGGGCGTATCCTCCCACTAGACAAGTTCGAGTCGAGAAACTTGTCTAGCTCTTCTTGCTCTGCTCGATTGAGTGGATAGACCTTGCAGTCAAGATTGGCATTAGCATTCGGAATTAGTTCAATGGCATGGTCCCAGGGTTTAGGTTCGGGGAGCTCGTCGAAATTCTCTTTGTCAAAGAGGTCTCGGAAGTCCCTACACCATTCGGGAACCATTTCTTCGAATGTTTTGGCTTTCTTTTCCGCATTGGCTTTGGCTGCCAGATCGTTTGCCACGTGCCGCATTGCTCTGATGCGAATAGCCTCTTCAAAGCTTATCGCAAGAATGGTTTCTCCCTCCTCAAGCTCCTCATCCCACTTGTCATACGGATCAGCATCTGGTAACGGTATTGGGATATGACGGCATTGGCATCGGGCGAATGTCATTTTCCCGGTTTGCCAATTAATTAACGGGTTATGCTTGGCCAACCAGTCATGTCCCAGGAATATGTCACGGTCTTTCAAATCGGTGATAGCGAGGTCTAGGCGCTCGGTGTGATCTCCGATAATGATGTGTACTTCTGTGAAGGCGGTGATCTGTCCGGCGCTGTTTTTTGACCCGTCCGCATTGTAAACAGTGATCGGTGCTGCGGTGGCTCGGCTAGGAATGCTGTGCTTTTCGATGAAGGTCCGGCTAATGGCGCTACTAGTGCAACCACTGTCAATTAAAGCCGATGAGGGGATGGAGGTACGATTTTCTAGGGTCTCGACTCGAACATCGGTAGTCAGGGCCTTATCGTTCCCACTTAGCCGACAAACGTAGCGTCTAGGCTGTCGCAGTTCCTCCATCCATTCTAGCGCGTTGATGCGTGTGGCTCCTCGTAAGCCCTCAAGCAATTCGTCTACTACTTCCTCTGCTCGTGCTCTGTGAATCCAGTTTTTTAGGATGGCCTTCGCTTCTGCCTCCGTCTTAGCTTCTTTAATTCCTCGCAACGTCCATTCGGCACCGAACGGCTTGAGCCACTCGGATGGGACCTTCTCAGCCTTCGCGCCGGAACCTATCGGTTCGGCTACTGTCAGCTGGGTCACCTCAGGCACTATACGGGGTTTTTGGTTAGCGTTCTGACTCTGGCAAAAACTAGTGTTGTCTTCGTCATCTGGAATCTCTTCCAGCTGTACCTGATGCCCCCTTTTCACCGCCTGGGCGCTAGCGGCTTCCTGTCCTTCGGCTGCCTTGGTCGGGGCCATTGCGCATCCAACGGTTTTTGGTCCAGAGCCGGTCAGACGTGGGGTGCGTTCTTCAGGGGCGTTGTTCCCTAAAGGAACAACAGGCGTAGTCTGTGTCACTTCAGACGGCGAAGAGTCGCTCAAGTTACGATGGATGTTGCCGGCTGCCCTTGAGCCTGAGTTCAAGATCGGGTCCCCCATTACTTTTGGCGTCTTGGATCGCCCTGCGTCTCGACAAGCATTCATGCTCCGGGGGCACTTATCCTGTAACCGGCTCTTGTCCTCGTTTTGGTCTTTTCTCACCGAGATTGGCTCTTTTACGCTGCTCGGGAGGCGGGAGTTCCGTGAAGGCACATCAGCCGATGCTGCATGAGATGCCTCGTGATCATATGGCGGTCTCTTGTCAGAGTAGGCATCAGATGCCTGGTCTGCCCCCTCCGGTCGTGCCTGAGGCAACGCTGTTGAGAGAGGTATCACTATGGCGGGTGACTTTTCATTCCCAGCTTTCGCTCGTAGTGAGTTACTCGCCGAATGCTTAACCGGTTGCGCAGTCTTGGGGTCGGCGGCCCCCGCTGCCCGTTTCGATTCTTCCTTAGATTTCGGTCCGGTAGTGAAGTTGCAAGATGGTATATTCGAATGCGTATGTTCAACTACAAAAGTACAATAAGCCTGACTAGCGGGCGACGAGTGCGTACCGGATGAAACTAGGTCCTTGGCCAAGTCAGTCGAATCGTTTACTGCTTGGCCTCCTCTTTTACCTCTTCAATCTTTGAATCGGTCTTCTCCTCCGTAGCGACATGATCCCAATACCAATTGAGTCATTGTAGCGCTTCTTCTTTCGTCTTTGGGGATTTAGGGCAATCCCGCTTGAAGTGTCCGATTTCGCCGCATCGGAAACACTTCACTTTGGCGTGTATTCTGTCAATATCCATTGGTGCGCCTGCTCCTCCGTATGTCATGCCAGTTCCCGTTTTCTTCTCCGGGGTGCTGGTCTGCTGCTGCTGACTTCCTTTCGTCGGTGTATTCGTTTTCGCCTGCTGTTTCCACTCGGTTAACTTTGTTCCTGCCCCCTGCTCTGCCTTCCGTGTGCGCCAGTTATGGTCGATCCGGAGTATTCAGTGTTTCCACTGCTGGTAGGTGGTGGGAACGTTTCCATCCGACACATAGATAGTATCTTTGGCAGAAGATCGGCATGCCTTTTTAACCTGTGCCATCATCATTTGATCGATTCCAATAACACCTGCCTCGAATGCAAGTGATTCGAACTGCTGGAAGAATAAATCGCTGTCGGCGAAGTTACTTTGTCGCAGTCTCTCCCACTGTGCGAACTTGATCTCGGCATTGGCATCCTTCCAGAATCGTCGCCTGACCTCGTCTACAAAGTTGTCATAGGACGGGTAGAGCTGATCCCCATTAACATTCCTTCCCAGTTCTCGTGTGCATAATTCCCACCAGACTTGAGTGTCTTTGCGGAAGCGTGAGGCGCAGAAAATGACCTTATGAGGGTGGTCGCGGAAGTACTGATTGTAAGAGGCAAAGTACATGTCGCACTGTGAAAAGAACCGGGCGATGTTGTTGGAGTCACCGTGGAAATCCTCGGGCACCTTGACCATCTCAGGCTTTAGTGCTGCCCACGGTCCTTGATTGGTTGCCGTAAGGAGCCATGGAAGAGGCGGGTCGGGTGGCTTGGGAGGCAACGGGAAACGAGGAGGGACCCATCGCAGCGGAGCGGCGGGCGGTACTGGCGGCCCGGTCGGTCCGGGTGGCCCAGTGGGAGGCTGAGGTTGAGCCGGCGGTTGGCCGGGCGGTCCTGCGCCGTCATCAGCAGCAGCAAAGAGTCTGGACATTTTTTGCGTGCCAGGCGGCCCATATCCTCAGGGATATGTATAACTCGGCGTGGTGTTTACGTAACTTGGCGCGGTAAACGGGTAGCTCAGTGTCGCGTAGGCGTACACGGGTACGGGGGCTCGTTGTGGCGGTACTGGGGGTTCATCCGTCATCGGAGCAGGGGTGTACGTTATCGGGGGTAAAGAGACTTGGGGTCGCTGATAATGGGCAGGGACCTGAACCGGGCGATCCGTATGAATCATATTGTAAGCCAGGCAGGCAAAGTGCCTGGCTTCCTCTTTTATAATATAGTCGAGCTGGTAGAAAGCATAGTCAATCCTGGCTGGCGTCCTGACCCAGTCTTGGTCCGCCACCAATTCTTCAAGAAAATAATTAAATAGATCGAGCATAGACGAACGAAGGAGTATTTCGGGAATCCCAACCATTTTGCCTGTCGACAAAAGGTACAGGGCCCTAGAGATGGTTATCGGGGTGATCGGCCGGGGGAGTGTCGGGGATCTGCGGGGTTGGTGTGGGTGACAGGGACAGGCTTCCGTGTCCAATGATTCCGTTGATATGTTCCCCGGCGGGGAGGGTCTCGGTGCTGGCGTCAATGCTGTTGGCGGAGTAGTATACGGTTTCTCCTCTGCTATCGATCCCGACGCGCGGCTGGTGTTCGTCGATTTCTCTAAACGCGGCAGCTCGCTCTCGCTCTGCATGTCTCCTTTCTCTCCCATATACGCTCCGTGGCTCGTCGCTGTCGGTGGAAGACTCTGTTGTTCCCGCTGTTCCGGTTTCTTCGGCAAGAAGAACTCGTCGCCGTGGGACATCGAGCCTGTTTGTCGATCGCTGCTTGAATTCCGGCGACGACTCTCTTGGTGGGGTGGCAGGTTGCTCGGTGATCTGTACGGGCTGATCCCAATAACTGGGGACTGCGTATCGGTTGAGCTCTGGTGAGAGACTGGAGATTGGGATAACGGGAGGTTCAGGATGCTGCTCCGCTGCTGACTCTCTTGCCCGATAGGGATTACCTTGTCGAGGGAAGAAAGCCGTGTAGGGGAGGTTGGCATTGGTCCAGAGAAGGCTAAGCTCGGACGCGGTTGATGAATTTGCTGGGGGAGGCCTAGGACAGCAGCGGGCAGGTTGCTCGGTAACAGGAGAACCTTGCGGGCCTGCCTCTCCCAACCCGAGTTGGACGAGGTACCTTGCCAAGTCTGCGGCGGTAACGGGAGGAACGGGTCGTACTGGACGGGGGGTATTTCTGGCACTCGAGTGTCGGGAGGTTTCTGGAGATAGCTGGATAAAGGGGAGCCTTGCTCCGGCAGCATTTCCATCACCTCCTTCTTGAATGCCGACTTGAACCTCCCCAGGAAGGTTCTCCTGGTTTCCCCGGTTGAAGCGAGGGTACTCTTCGAGCATCGATGCTCTGCGTGAGGATACGGATGTCCCGTGATGGACTGCTGGTGGCTGCCGTGGGAGGACATGAAGGTCGAGGGACTGAAGGGAGTGATTGTCGGGTTGAACGCGCCGTGGACGAGGGTATATTCCAAGACAGAAGAGGAAGGCGAGCGCGAGGGTTGTAAGGTAAATAACGAGACTTACGCCAAGGAGGGCTGCTGTAAGGATGATTTTGAGAATGGCCCACATGTAGGCTCCTGGTTAGGGAGCTAGGTGAAGCTTCGAGCTAATTGTTAGACTCAAACTCCTAATTAAGAGTAGATAACGGCTGTCTCGCGTTCGGGCAGTCACCGCTAAATCCCTTTGTCAAAAGGAGCTAAGACTAGGCACCAGTTCAGGGCTTTGATTAGATAAAGAAGTTTGATATAGGTTAAATGTTAGCTTGAAGCTAGGGTATGTACTACGAGCGCTAAGCCTTAAATACTGTGAGTTGTGAGTCTATACATAAGTCGTTCGTGAGAGATAGAAACGGATAGAATCCGATAGAAACGTAGCATGCAATAGCGAAGCGATAGTGTGGGGCTTTTGGAGCAGGTGTTCAGTTACCCCTATAATAGACGGTCCGGCCGGCCCGGTGAGATAAGATAAGGAAAAAAGTAATAAATCATAACAGCAACCCTCCATCCAACTCATCTTCATTGCCAACAGCATCTCCCTTTGATGATCGACCATTGATTCCTTCACCATCTCCCAGTTCTGGCCAACCTCCCCCTCCAAATGTACTGCCTTCAGATGGTCCTCCTTTGAGTTCTTCAAGCTCATCTTCTTCCAGCAATCATTCGGGTTCAGAGAGTGAGCATGACCAGCAAAGGAGGATGCGAGAGAGACAAGGACCACTGGAACAGAGAGGAGAGCAAGGCAAGCAAGGCAGGATGGGACCAGGAGGAAGATGAGGTGATGATGGTTATCCAGGACCTCCTGGCCCACCTGGACCACCAGGAAATGGTAACCGAATTCCTATAGACCCAGTGGCTCCAATAATTAAAGGTGAACTCAAATCGGAACATCTTCCTATGTGGGACAGTAACCCTTACTTGGCTATTCCCTATTTTTAGAAGGTCATGCACCTCACCAGTCTAGGAGGTCGCATGCCACAATATTTAGGGCAATGGCTATAGTATGGGCTAAAAGAAGAGTTGGACGTATACATGTGGTTCTCCACTTTGGCGATAGGCAATCAGGAATACATGCATGACAACATGGTTAATTTCCTGACTGTAATAAAAGACGCCTTCCTAGGTGATCAATGGCAAGTGTTGATGAACGATGTTTTTAAAGCTCAACGATTCTGGCAACGAGGCCATGAAAACAAGACTCCTCAAGGCTTTATAACCCACCGTACAATGTACACTAGGATGCTTACTCAAGTCAAGAACAGTGGAATGATGGAGGTCAATATCATCATGAGAAAGGCTCTGATTGCATGGCATCTGATATTAAATATGACCACTATTGAAAACACAAGACAGTTACTAGCGAGAGTTATTGAACATAGTAAGTCCCTGACACTTGCTTCTTGAATGGGGTCTAGTGGAGGACACATCAACATGTGAGACTTGATCTCCACCTTGAAATCTCTGGGAATCGATACACTGAGAAGAGGTCGGTTTTCCCCATCTAGGAATGTCAACTTAGTGTTCAGTTCTAGCTAGAGTCAATCAGAGGAAGTACTGGATCTGAGCAACTTGTTGGGTGAAACTATAGATGAGGAAGTCAAATTGGATCATCTATTAAAATCTGCTTACCATGTCCTAAAGAAGAGGCAAAGGCCCCTTCCAAAGCAATATATTTTTCCCATTAGCTATAAGGAAACCAAGCTCGGGAAATTACCACCATCCCCTTGCAAGGTATGTAGCAGCCCTAAACATTGGGACTGCGAATGCCCTCACTGGGAGCAGTACCTGGAACAAGCAAAGAAGAAGACTGCTCAATTAGCGAATTCAGAAATAGACAGAGATGCAAACCCTGAAGACGGATATCGAGCAGTCTACCAAGTCTTATCAATGGAAATGACCATTCCAACAGAATCTGAGGACATGCTGGAAGACAGCTCGCTTCTGGATTTTCAGCCGGCGTCTTGAATTGATCAAAACCAGACCATAGGTTTGATCAGAGAGAGTAAGTCCAAATATGAAAAGGATTGTTTTTTCACGTCAAAATTAGAGCCAATCAATTGCAATCAATCTTTAACAGACAGTACATTACCTTTCTTTATTCCGAGTGAAGGAGTCTTACACCCATATAATGAAACCGGGACTGGAATGGAGCCACCCTCACTGAAAAATGTAACTGCCATAGTGGCAAAGTCAGTGTTACTCACTCCATTAAAACCTATCAAGCTGTTACCTAGTAGGAGGACCAAAGCAGGGCTCTCAGCCGCTGGCATCTCTGTACTAGCCATCAAGGGCTGGGTGGTTAGTCTTGAGAATGAAGAAATCTTCCTTTGACACAATTCTGGAGCTGACGTCTTGCTCATTTCAGATGAGTTTTATCACTCTCTGAAAGGAGCACCCCTGGTGAGACAAGGCTGTAAACTGAAGCTATGGCAGCTCACAGATAAAGGATCTGAGCTCAAAGGGTACATCAGACTACCCATAATAACGAAGTCGGAGGGCAGATCTTTAGTAGAGACAACCATAGAAGCTTACATTGTACCTAACATGTCAGTTCCGATCTTGCTGGGAGAAGATTATCAGCTCAACTATGAGCTGACAGCGCACAGAAGTGTAGCAGAGGGCTGCCGGATTAGTTATAAAAATGACCCTAGCCTGACAGTAAAAGCTACCCGAGTCGACAAAACGAATGACTTCAAACATTTATGTGCCAGCACACATGCTCTTCAAAGTTTTGTGAAAGCACACAGCCATCAGAGAAGGAAAAACCAGAGAAAGTGAGCCAAGCAAAGAGAAGAGGAACTCGAGCACATGGTACAAGCAGCTAGAGACATTCACATCAAGCCGCATAGCTCCCAGAATGTAGCTATGATTGGCCCATTTGATGAACCAAGAGACTGGATTATCGAATGCAATCTATCAGAAGGTCCCAATGCCACTTTCCTCGTGATTCCTAATGTTTTGATAAACTCAAAGACTCCTCTGATACCAGTAGCAAATACTTCATCTATTCCTCAAATCATTCAAAAAGGAGAGGTCTTGGGGAGGGCTCACCGACCAGAGGAATATATGGATAAGGCAGAAGGACCAGAACAGCGAGAATACTTCAAAAGGACAACTCTCTTGGTACAATGAATAGCAGAGATGGAATTGAATTATCTGGAGGAAGCAAAGGAGAAAGAGGGTGCTAGCAACCAGTCATCGAGCTCAGAAGAAGAGTATGGACCTAAGATGGCAGCTATGCCTGAGAGCGAAGTTCACTCCTCCACTGATATCAAACAACTCCTAGACATAGGGGATTTGCCGAATGAGTTAGAGGAAGATGCATGGTGTATGCTCAAAAAACATGTGGGTGCCTTCGGATTTGATGGGTGACTGGGTAATTACCTGGCTAAAGTCAAGATTCCCATCAAGGAAGGTGCTGAGCCTATTAGTCTACCCATGTATGCGAGTTCTCCTGCAAAAAGGGAAGTCATCGATCAGCAAATTAATGCATGGTATGAGAAGGGGATCATTGAACCATCTAAAAGTCCCTGGGGCGCCCTGGTAGTGATAGTGTATCAAAATAGGAAACCATGATTTTGTGTTGATTACCGGAAATTGAATGCTATTACAATTCCAGATGAGTTTCCCATTCCCTGTCAAACTGACATTTTGGCTGCTTTATCCAGATCCCAAGTATTATTGAGCCTAGATGTGCTCGCTGGATTCACTCAGCTAAAACTGCACAAAGAGGACATGGAGAAAACAGTGTTCCATTCACACAGAGGCCTTTTCCAATTTCAATGAATGCCATTTGGCCTGCAGAATGGCCCATCAGTCTTCCAGCAAGTCATGCAAGGAATATTATCACCATACCTGTGGATCTTTGCGCTAGTCTATATTAATGGTATAGTGATATATTCAAAAAACTTCGCAGATCATATCAAACACCTCAATCACATCCTGGGAGCGATAGAAGAAAGTGGTATTACCTTGTCACCTACGAAATGTCACTTCTTTTATTCGTCTATCCTGTTACTAGGATACAAAGTATCGAGGTTGGGACTTTCAACTCACAAAGAGAAAGTTAGAGCCATAATTGATCTTTTATCGCCTAGTCGAGTTCCAGAGCTGCAAACCTTTTTGGGGATGTTAGTATACTTTCAAAGTTTCATTCCATATTTTGCTGACCAAATGACTCCACTCTTTGACTGTTTGAAAAAAGAGAAGTCATGGGAATGGACAGAAATTGAAGAACACACTTGGAAGAGCAGAAAAGAAGCCCTAGAGCAAGCACCAGTGCTAGGACACCCAGTCAAAGGTCTTTCCTATAGACTGTACACAGACACTTCAGATTTCGCCTGCAGATGTACTCTCCAGCAAGTTCAACAAATAAAGATCAGAGACTTACAAAATACTCAGGCATACAAAACTTTGAAGAAAGCCTAGGAAGATAAAGATCCGGTTCCTTGGTTGTACAACAAGTTAACAACCAAAACCAAGCACCACAATTACTCACAAGAATGGGCTGACAGCTTCAAAGACACAGTGGTCTGGATGGAGAGAGTGATTGGGTACTATTCTAGGAGGTTCAGAAGTGCTGAGACTTGATACTCCGCTACCAAAAGAGAAGCGCTTGTGGCTAAAGAGGGTCTGATAAGATTTCAACCATTCATAGAAGGAGAGAAATTAGCTCTCGTAATGGATCATGCCACTCTCCAATGGGCTAAGACGTATGAAAATGCAAACAGGTGTCTAGCTGCTTGGGGAATGATATTCTCCACATTTGAGCCCAATCTAGAGATTATCCATCGACCAGGCCATAAGCACTCCAATGTTGATCCTTCATCGAGACTGCCACGAGACCCACCAAGTCGTGTATCCCTGGAAGAACCAGTTGGAAAGAGTTTGAATCCAAATAATAATCTTATTGAAGCTCAGGAAAGTGCTCTTAACCTAGCCCCAGCAAGGAGAATCAAGGTGGCAAGTATAACTACTGAAGCTCTTGCGACCAGACGAAAGATTAAAGAGAAGGGCCATAGTTCTAATGTGGGGGGGGGAGGGGGGTAGCAAGCAAGGAAAAAGTAAAACACTAGAAGCACAGCCACACATTGAACAAAGAAGTAGAAGATCAGGATAGGGCAGCACACAATCGAGCATCAGAACTTCTTTGGGAGGCCCTGAGTCCATCCAGGCCGGCTATATACATATTCATAGATGATTCACTCAAAACCACTTTCATTGAAAGATACCAAACCGATACTCAATTTAAGACTCAATACAAGGAAACTCTATTTGCCACACTGCATGATGGCTTCAATAAATGAGGCTTAAATATCAAATTTAAAAATTATTTATTTTTATCATATTTGAGCCTAAAATAGGTAAAAGCTTTTTTTAATATCTTTTCTATATTTGTGAAAATTGCCTCAAAACTGCATAAAATCTCAAATATTGAGAAGATATTTAACTTATTTGTTTAATATATTAGGCAAGAAAATGACTGAAAATAAATATTGTTCAGATTCAATATTCAAGGCACAATTATTGAGACCATCATGCAGTGCCAGTGACTCTAGATCTTTAGGAAAGAAATTTCTTAGAGATGAAAACAACCTATTGTTTTTCCTTGACACTAACTATCAACCACGTTTATGCATACCAAAGACCTTGCAGAAAACAGTAATCATGGAGGTGCATGAGTCCTCCCTAGAGACAGCTCATATGAGCGCTGAACAGCTCTGGAGAAAATCAACCATGAAATTCTATTGGAAATGAATGAAAATAGACATTGAGAAATTCTGTCAGTCGTGTGACATCTGTCAAAAGACAAAGTACCCCAATTTCTCTCGATTTGGTTGGCTAATCCCTAATCCAGTCCCAATGAGGCCCTATGAATCAATATCAATGGATTTCATCATGGATCTACCATGGTCAGATAAAAGCAACACAATATTTGTTGTAGTAGATAGGCTGAGCAAACATGGTCACTTTATCCCTACCACCACAGGCCTTGATGCTGAGGATTTTGGACAAATATTTGTGACAAACATAGTGTTCAAATATGGGCTACCGACCAGTATCATCATGGACAGGGATCCTCAATGAACTTCAGACTTCTGGAAAGGAGTGTCAAAATGCCTAAAGACTCAAATGGATTTATCCTCCTCGCACCACCCCTAGCATGATGGCCAAACAGAAATAGTCAACAAGTTTTTAGAAACCATATTGAGAGCCTATGTATCAGAAGATCATAGATGCTGGTCAGAATGGTTAAGCCTTTTAGAATTCGCATACAACTCTCATATCAATGCGTCTATGGGGTCTTCACCATTTGAACTATTGTTAGGTTTCCAACCTACATCACCCTTAGATTGACTAGTGAAGATTTCTTTGACAGGAATTCAAGCAAAAAAGTTGAATAAGGAGTCAGCGGAGTTCCTGAACGACTTGAAAACAAGATGAGAATTAGCAAGGCTATCAATCTCTAGAGCACAAGAAACTCAAGTAAAGTATTACAACAAAGGCAAGAAGGAGTTTCCCAAAATTTCCCCTGGATCATTGGTACTGGTAAACCCCCACTCCTTAGCTTGGAAAGAAGGCAAGGGCAAAGGAGCAAAGCTAGTTCAACAATGGATTGGACCCTTTGAAGTTTTGAAGTGAATCAATCCCAAGACGTACCAATTGAGAATGAGTGATAGATACCCTGGTGATGAGCCTCCAGGCTCTGTATGCTCATAAATTCAGGGATCTATAATGATCCAGTGATATTCCGCCCCTTCCAAACCCCCATATCAAAGCACAGCCATGATTGTCAGGCACTTTGATCATGAACCCTATCAAACCATTACAAAACCATTCCAAATCCTCATCCCAGACTTTCCAGATCACTTGGAATGGCTGTAAAAGACTTGAATCCTGTTACACAACTCTAATGACAAGTTAGCAAACTATTATAATTCACTACAGTCAGCAGCAGTTAAAGCCTTACCAAGGCTGTTTACTTTGCACAGTTCATAGCTTAGTAAATGTGCAGCAAGTTCGCTTTGCAGTAGCTTTGCACAGCTATGCACAGTTGCGTAGTTCTTGGAGTTGCACAGATGCTGACAGATCTTGACTCAGCATTAGTAAAGAAAGGACAAGAATACTCTATTGCACAGTAAATAGTTTGCTTGGGTTGTGAATTAACAGGGCAAGGACAAATGTAGCTTACATACAAGTAATTCTCAAAGTAGTATAAAAGTAGCTAACTAAAAGTAAGAAAGAGGAAAAAGGAGAGAGAACCACCAGGGAGTTACTTGCCCACAAGTACACTACCTTACACACCTCCTAGATCCGATACACACACCTGAAGTTATTGCTTCTCTACTGTTCATTAGAGAAATGACACTTAGTGAACTTTCCCTTTGCTAATAAAAGTTAACTATAACTTCATGTGCTTACCTCAGCTCCAAAAACTTCACTAGGAAACCTTTACTGATTACCCTTGCAAAGCATCCTTGATGTCTTAAGTTTGCTTACATACCTGTGTGCTTTAAACAGCAATCCGCAGCAAGGATTGAAGCTTTTAGCCACTAACAACCTAGTACTACTGTTTCCAAACTTAGGAAACAATACCACTTAACTCTTATAGAGTTAGACACCTGGGGCCTTAGCTACCTTTCTCATAGAAGAGAAAGTTTGCCACAGTTGCCCTTGTAATTCAACTCAAGATTGATACTGACTTGCTTGATATTAGGATCATTTAGAGCTATATCTTGCTTGCACATACTTTATCTTGGACAAAAACTTCGCTCACACCTGGAGCACCAGCACCACTTAACTCACATAGAGTTCCCCAACCAAATCTGCAGCTAGGATTTTGATACCACATAGTTCACGCTGCATCTAGGTCCCCCCTGCTCAGCATACCCCCACATTTATGCATCCCTTCCCTTCCAGGAAAGTTCGCATACATACCTTGAGCCTCTGAACAGCCTTCAGAAAATCATAATAAAGTGTAGCAATACTTCGCTACACCACCAGGAAGCTATAGTCACCGCACAAAGGTGCAAGACTAGACTCGCTAGAACCTGCCTTCAGATTCTGTGTTTGGTTACACTAGCCATTACAGGTCTTGTGTTTTCTGCCCACAGGAGTCTATAGGTTCATCACCAGAAATCCTGTCTTTAGTGTCGAACATCTTAAACCATATCAAGGAAGTCCAAGGGATTTCAGGAATCATATGATGCTACCAGAAACCAGAACTCAAGACACTCTAGAAGAATTCGAAGTCGAGGGGATAGTAGGCCATCGCTTCAAAAAGGGGAAAACTGAATATTTGGTCAGATGGTCCAGGTATGGGCCCCAGTTTGATTCATGGGCAACAATTACGGACCTACAAAATGCACCAGAAATATTATGAAATTACAAATAAAAACAAGATTTATGATGGCTGACCAAAAGGGGTCTCAATCACAAATCAGTGATGATCACTTTTGGCGCTGAACTATTCCTCATACCACCATTGTGGCGCTTCTTCCATATGATGCCATACCAGCTCGATCCATTCTTACAATGCGACTCAGGGAGAGTCAGATTCGACACTGACTCAGAACTCTGATGATATAAGAAACGAGATCAGCAAAGACGAGACTGAAGGCTTAGCCTAATTTTCCAACCCCTACCAACATTCTACTATGTCTACCTGCTCTCTCACTCAAAACCGTGTCAATCATGAATATCTGTTACTGGATGGCAATGGGCTAGTTCCTAAAAGTATACTTTTATTCCCAATCAATGCCCAAGAACCTGTTATCCAGTTGTTGAATGCTGGAAACCAACCTTATTGTTATGATTTTTCCTTTTCGCACCTTATCTTATCTTATCTTCAGTGCTTATCTTATCTACATCTTATCTTTAGGCACCAGACTGGTCGCCATGACTATATCAAACCGTTAATGAATGACCAACACGTGATTGACAGCTACATACTTCTATCGCCCCAGAACCACATGGACAGTTACTACGTATTTCAGACTCAGCTATCGTATATAAGTAGCATATCTTACTTCTTGTAAACCTTAGCTTTGAGCTAAGTTTCTATATACCGACTCCTTACTCTCCCTCATTTGCTGAGATCACTAAGCGTTATCCGCTTCCTCACGGTCTAAGACAACAATGCAACTCCTTGGGTATTGTCTGAATGCGAGACTGCCCTTGTGTTTATGCTTGATTGTCATTCCCAAGGTCAGGCCTAACAATTAGCTCAAAGCTTTCTACCTTCTTCTCATCGCTAGCCAATGGAAGAACTTTATGCTCCCGACACTGACAGAAACCCCAGACGTACCAGAACTTCCCAAGGGCGTCAACCCCAACAACCTCGTCACCCTCATCATTGAACTCTTCATCTGCATCGTCAGAGAAAACCATTGCTGGTTCCCCAACTGACGATAGATGACCCCCGACCTAACCACCGAACAGACCATCGCGATCGGCACCGCCATTGTGGGCGTAGTGCTAGTCTTCTTCACCACCGCCCTCATCTTTCTCACCTACGGAGAAAGGATCAGACAATGACTCTACCAACTTGGGCTACTAGCCCCCATTGTCCGAATCCCTGACGCCAACTTTAGAAACGCCCCCTTCCCTT
Organism: Armillaria nabsnona; assembly: GCA_030407065.1. NCBI lineage: Eukaryota > Fungi > Basidiomycota > Agaricomycetes > Agaricales > Physalacriaceae > Armillaria > Armillaria nabsnona. Next base: position 48,207 of record JAUDQA010000056.1, read on the forward strand.
ACCACTATGTCCTCCCCTACTCGCAGACAGGATCTGAGTGGACTGGACAACCCAGAACCTCCGTCCAACAGCGACGGCGACCACGTGTCACACCCATTGGCAGGCCACGACCACCATCCGAACAACCACCTTCTCCGACGAGTACATCTCAGCTCAGGAGACTAACAAACCCATACAGCACAACGCCACTCCGGGACTGAGCAATGTTCTGCAAACCCCCAGTCCAGAGCCCGCAGCCCCGATCGTCAGGAACCTACAGGTTACAAACCCAGATCCCACAGACCCATGGGCTGAACCACCCCGAAACCCTGTCGTGGCTGCCCCAGACCCCGAGTTTCCCATGGAGGCTCAACCGTGGGGCGACTGGGTCCACCACCCCAAACAACCAGAAGACGACACCGAGAACGACCCCAACAACCCCGCCCCCCACTACTTCGCCAGGGGGTTACTGGGTCTACCACGACAATGACCCCGACAGGGTACCCCCAGATTCCCCACCACTGTCGGACACGCCATCAGCACCATCCCCTTCTCAACCTGCGAATTTGGCTGATTCCCCGACGATGACTCAGACACAAACAGCGACACCGATTCCGATGATTCTGACATCATCATCCAGTTCAGACAACGAATCCGAATCGACAGACGACACCGAGCAGCCACGGACCCCTTCAATGCCTATGGTCCAGACTACGAGTGGCTGGAACTCGCCCCCATCGATCAAGAGATCTTCGGACCAGAACGAAGCGAGGCATGGGAAATCCGACGAAGGAATGTCGACTTGCGAGGGGCCCTCCCCCTCTTTCCCCGCACCCCCATGGACTTCTACCTTGCCACCAACCGAGGAGACCAGCTACACGGCGGGGGAATAGACAGACAGATCGAGGCCCAAATGTGGGCCAACCGAGACCACTCACTTTTCTAAGTGAGCCCTGGTGACAACCTCAGGAGCTTATGACCCAGAACAGAGAGCGAGCAGTTCAGACTGGCCGCAGACCTCCTCGCCCTGGCCAACCAGCTTGAGGAACGACTCCTCCGGGACATCCCAGACGATCTTTGATCATTTTACCTATGACAATGAAACGTTCGGAGGGCTAGACTACGACCTGCCCCCATTTCCCCAACCTCTACCCTACGAACCTCCGGTTTTATGGGAGAAGTCACTATACCCCGGATTCCACTTGAGGTTCAGCGGCAGTAGGCTAATGGAAGGAGCCAGGAACGACGAAGGTGGATGGGACAGAGCAGGGACAGGGCAGTATGCCCCAGGACCCTCTTAGCCAACGATGGAGGAAAGAATGCAGCAGTTGTATGACCAGATGGCCCAGCTGCGCGATGAGAACGGCAGACTTGCCAACCAGTTGGAAGACTGGAAGACAGGAAGAAAGGGGAAAGCTCCCGACAGAGGACGACAAGGAGCGCTTGCCATCCCGAACTCTCTTCGGGACCACCGAGACCACACCAACATGTACTCGGTGCTGAGGCCCCCAAATTGGGAGCCTCCCGACGACTATTCCATTCCTGTTGGAGCATGGGACGAAGACGAGAACCCCCCCTTTGCAGGGGTCAAACCCATTCTAATCTGACCCCCCTGCCTCTTCAAGGGGGACCACGACGACATTGACTGCTTCGTAGGAGACTGCGTTGCGTACTTCGAGGTGTTCCGCCAATACTTCTGCAGAATCCCCTCGCTCCTTGTAGGCTTCACCGCCTCACATTTCGATGGCCCCACTCAAGACTGGTGGGTCCATCGATGACAGGAATTCTGGGTAGCCCGGGGGTATGACAATGTCACTGCCCGATACCGCTACCCAGGATGGGAGGCATTCGTGGAAGCCATCAACAAACAATTCCACGACCGCGCCATCAAAGAAGTCCACGAGCAGCGCATGAACCTGCTCAAGATGGGCAACCTACCCACCGCCGTCTACTTCCAGAAGTTAGAGCTGGAAGTGAAGTTGGCCCGACGACTTGACAATCAGAGCGAACGAGGGGTACTCGTCAAGGCCGTATGCACTGGGATTCCCCCACAATACGCCTCCTTAATTGCCAACACCGGCTACAACATCCCGCGCACGTACCCCAAATGGAAAGCACGCATCCTAGTCATGTACGAGGAGCACCAGAAGAAGTATGTCTTCGATCAAATGCACGGGATCGAGCCGCGCAATGACAAGCACCACCAGTTGGGACAAAAGCAAATTACTGCCCCCAGCAACAAGAATGCAGGGGGCGCGTCAAGTTCCTCGACGGGCAACGCGGCAGCCGACGGGAAGGGGCGAGATCAAGCGGGGAAATGGACGACATACGGAGGACAAGGAAAGCTGATGGATGTGGACCAGGCGAAGCACATGAGCCAAGAGCTCTGCTTCATATGCCACAAGAAGGGGCATATCAGTAAGGACTGCGCGGACAGAAGGAACAAGGTGGAGGTACGTGCAGTGGCAGCGGTTGAAGAACCGCTCGCCCCAGGTCAAGGAGGTAAAAGGGTAGGTCGTCGAGCACGCGATTCCGCTGCGACAACCAAGGACTTATATACTGGTGAACTTTCCTCTTCTGTCAGCTGGTCTGACACTTTTATATCACAAACAGACATTTTACGTACCGCGCATTCGAATATACCCCCCCCCGCTGTGGGGCGGGTTTTTATGACTTCCACTTTGACACCACCAGTATTAGAATTGACGAACCAATACGACGTCCTTTGGGACATGACTGACTCTGACCTAGACACCGGGGCCACCGTCCCCAGGCTTGTGCAACTGGCTAAACGTTTGGTGAGTAGTTCATCATGAGTGAAAGTGGCAGACGACAAGTCATCCACCATAATGACACCCCTCTCAACGGCGAAGCACCAGTCGAGGCCCTTCCCTAGTGGAACCACCACAGTGACGAATGCCCGACCGGAGGGGACGAACGAGGCGCCTAGCGCCAACTTCGACAAGACCGCTTCACACGATGGCGAAGGATCTTATGTGGCTTCACACGACCGCGAAGTGACTTCACAGGGCTCCCACCTTGTGGGCAGTTTAGAGGGAATAGCCTCAGCGAAACCTCCCCTGGTAAAGAAGCCCCACGCAACGCAGAACGACGACAAGAAGACCGAGCACAGGAGCGCAAAAGTTTCACCCTCCCGAGCTACGATCCCAGTAACGGTCCAGAGCGGCTCAAGACCAGAGGCGCAGGGTGAGACTTGTTCAAAGCCCATTGTCCCAGAGCAACCTGTCGCCACCGAGGATGACCCTTCTGAATCCCGACTAGCTTCCGATCTGGAGCAAAGTAGCAAAACTCGCATGACAAGAACTGTTGGATGTGCAATGGCCCTGACCAAGACCAAGACCAAGCAGGTAAGTATACCAGCTGCAGGACAGAGAGCTGCTAGTGCCCAGGCAGTGGAAAGGGGGCCTCAGGTAACTATGATCGAAGTTCCTGACGAAGAAGACGATACCACTTACCAGCGGTGGCTAACTAAAGGCAGCCCAATTGTGACACCGACACACGTGCCTATCGCACTCCCAACTCCTCTGGAGTCCCCGATCCCAACGAAGAAGACACTCCCTAACAAGGGGGTCGAGGTGATCTCGCCGATGGTAGCTGTGCCCTCTGCGGCTAGCACGAAGGCTCCAGAGGTCCCTCATCGATGGATGAAACCTTTTGAGGTTGACTGGACACTACGAGCAGTCCAAGAAGCACGAAACGACATGGCCGCCTGCACGGCATTGTGTGTATGGATACACACCAACCAACTTGGAGAGCTCATAGACGAGCTTCTCATCGAACTACGATGAGGAGGAGAACCCGCAAGGGAACACCTCTATGAACTTCGTGAACCCATCCGATACATTTGACGACGCGAAACCGACACCAATAACTTCCTTCTCGAAGTCAACCTGAACCCATGCACCGGGACCCAGACACTGACAACCAAGGCACTCGTAGACAGTGGGTGCACCAATAGTGCAATCAACAGTGCTTTCATAGCCAAGCACCAACTAGACACCCAAAAGATCAGTGCCCCCATCCCTATCTACAATGCCGACGGAACTCGTAACCAGGGAGGAGACGTCACCGACATCGTCGAACTCCGAATGACTATCAGAGGGCACAGCGAGCATATCGACCTCGCCGTCACAAACCTAGGAAAGAAGGACTTATATCTTCGGAACGACTGGCTCAAGCGCCACAACCCGAGTATCAACTGGAAGATGGGCAATGTCATCTTCGGACGCTGCCAATGCGTCAAGAACCACATTGAACTACCCGATGCAGACCCTGATGACCGATGGGATGAGGAACTCGAGGAAGGAGACACCATCCTCGCCGTCTGAATGGAAGAGGAGCTCGTCATACAAGCTATGCATCATGCCAACGAGCTGGCCGCCGCCGCTAATGCTGAAAAGCTGAAAAAGACCTTTGAAGAAATGGTTCCCACTCACTACCATTCCTTCCGCGACCTGTTCTTGAAGGACAACTTCGACGAACTCCCCAACCGAAAACCATGGGATCATACTATCGAGTTAGTTCCCAATGCAAAGTCCACCCTGGACTGCAAGGTGTATCCTTTGAACCAACACGAACAGGAACAGCTTGATGCGTTCCTTGATGAAAATCTGGAATCCGGGCGAATCCGTGCCTCCAAGTCTCCATTTGCCTCTCCCTTCTTCTTTGTCAAGAAAAAGGACGGGACCCTCTGACCCGTCCAGGACTATCGAAAGCTGAATGGAATGATGATCAAGAACCGATATCCCCTTCCACTCATCTCCAAACTCATTGACAAGCTACGCGGCACTAAGTACTTCACCAAACTAGACGTCCGCTGGGGATACAACAACATCCGAATAAAGGAAGGAGACGAAGAGAAGGTGGCATTCTGAACTAACCGAGGATTATTCGAACCAACCGTCATGTTCTTCAGCCTCACCAATTTGCCCGCCACGTTCCAATGGATGATGAACAACATCTTCCGAGACCTCATTGGAGAAGGAAAAGTCACGATTTACTTAGATGATATCCTCATCTTCAGTAAAGACTTGAACGAACACCGGCAGATCGTGAAACGCGTCCTTCAATGCCTACATGAGAACCTCTTCCTCAAAGCAGAGAAGTGCGAATTCGAAGTGTTGGAGACAGAGTATCTCAGCGTCATCATCAGCGAGAACTCCATACAAATGGATCCCATCAAAATTGCAGGAATTGCCGAATGGCCGACACCCTGACGAAAAAAGGAATTACAATCCTTCCTCGGATTCACAAACTTCTATCGAAAGTTCATCAAGATGTACTCCAAGGTGGTATGAGCGCTCACACAGCTCACTGGGAATGCCGAATGGATGTGGGGAGAGGCACAAGAGAAGGCCTTCCAGGAACTGAAGAAGCGCATGGCAGAGGATGTCATTCTCGCCATCCCTACTAACGAAGACCCCTTCCGAGTAGAGGCAGACGCAAGCGAGGGCACTGTTGGCACCGTACTCAGTCAGAGGCAACATGGAGTCTGGCGCCCAGTAGCCTTTATGTCCAAAGCATTGTCTGCGACAGAGCAAAACTACGAGATCTACGACAAAGAGCTGCTCGCTATCATGCTTGCACTCTCTGAATGGCGCCACTACCTAATGGGCGCAGCCGAGAACGTAGAAATCTGGACTGATCATCAGAACCTCCAGTATTTCCAACTCCCACAGAAGCTAAACCGATGACAAGCCCGATGGGTCACTGAATTGGCGGAATACCATTTCACACTCCATCACAAACCAGGAGCCCTTAATGTCAAGGCCGATCTCCTCTCTTGACGCGATGACCATGACCAAGGAAAGGACAACAATCATGATGTCACCATTCTCAAAGCCATGCACTTCCGTGCCCTGATCATGCCAACGACCAATAGCATCCACCGACAAATTGAAGAAGTCATGCGACAAGAAGAACTGTGGGACGAAGGCATCGCCACATCCCTCAACCACAAACGAGGCATCAGCCGCCAAAACGGCCTCCTCCTCTACGACAGGCGCATTTACATCCCCAAAAAGCGATCCCTCAGAGGCGAGATCATCGCCCAGAGTCACGACCATATTCTCGCTGGACATCCCGGCATTGAAAAGACCAAGGAGCTAGTACTCAGGGAATACTGGTGGCCCAAGATGAAGAAGGACATTGAAGTCTACGTTAAAGGATGTGAGACGTGCCAACAAATGAAGAACAACACCCAAGCCAAAGCAACACCGCTCCATCTGAACGCAGTTCCTGTTGGACCATGGACCCATATCTCAGTGGACATGGTCACCAGATTACCCGACTCCCATGGACACGACGCCCTCCTCATGATCGTCGATCAATTCTCCAAGGCCATTATCGCCATTGCCTGCAACGTTGAACTATCGGCCGAAGGATGGGCCTGAATCCTCAGAGACCATGTATATGCCCAACATGGAATGCCCCAGGTGGTTATCTCAGACTGGGGACCACAGTTTGTATCCAAGTTCATGAAAGAACTGTACCAAATGCTCGACATCACACTCAATGCCTCCACCGCGTTCCACCCACAGACTGATGGACAGACAGAACGAGTCAATCAGGAGATCGAAAAGTACCTACGTATCTTCGTCAGTCACCGACAGACCGACTGGAGCGACTTGCTCCCTCTCGCTGAATTCACGCATAACAATCGAGTTCACAGCGTGACTGGTAAAAGTCCGTTCATGGTACTTTACGGACAACACCCGAGGATCCTACCTGATTCTCCTCGGTCTTCCCCATTCGCGAACCCCACCGCTGAGGCCTTCATCAACAACATGACGACCTTCCACAGAGAAACCCAAAAGGCACTCGAAGAGGCCGCCTCCTGTATGAAAACCCAGTATGACAAAAAGAAGCGCACCGCTCACGATTACCAAGTCAGAGACCGAGTCTGGCTGGATACGACCAACCTGCATCTTCTGAGACCAAAGAAGAAATTGGACGACAAATGAGTTGGCCTCTTCCTAATCCTAGACAAAGCTGGAGCTTCCGCCTACAAGCTCAAGCTGCCACCTCACTGGAAGATCCACCCACACTTCAACAAGAAGCTTCTAACCCTGTACACTCTGCCTGCATTCCCTAATCAGGAATTACCGCCTCCACCACCATCTGACCTTATCGAAGATGAAGAAGAATACGAGGTGGAGGAAGTTCTTGACTCCAGAACCCACAAGGTTCGAGCCAAGAAAGGGAAAAAGTACCAGACAGTGATAGACTACTATGTCAAATGGAAGGGATGGACATGCGAGCACGACTCGTGGGTATGAGATTTAGAAATGAAACATGTGCAAGAAGCGATAGAGGAGTACGAAGACAAAGTCAGCCACACACAAAGAGTCGACGCACCCAAAATCGTAGACCACAACAAGAACAAATACGTCACCATGATCCTCGAACATGAGTACACCAGAGATGGAAATGTATGGTACCTCGCCCAATGACATGATGGAAAGCAGAAATGGGTAAAGAACCCGGACGAAGACCTTTGGGAAACACTCTTAAATGAGTATTGGGACAATAACGACACCCCGACAGACCCTCCCGATTGGGAAACTGAACCTTAGGGCAGTCGGGACGCCTGCCTTTAACAAGAGGGTAATGTTACGATTTTTCCTTTTCGCGCCTTATCTTATTTTATCTTTGGTGCTTATCTTATCTACATCTTATCTTTAGGCGCCCAGACCAGTTGCCATGACTATATCGAACCGTTAACGAATGACCAACATGCGATTGACAGCTACATACTTCTATCGCCTCAGAACCACATGGACAGTTACTACGTATTTCAGACTCAGCTATCGTATATAAGTAGCGTATCTTACTTCTTGTAAACCTTAGCTTTGAGCTAAGTTTCTATATACCGACTCCTTACTCTCCCTCATTTACTGAGATCACTAAGCGTTATCCGCTTCCTCACGGTCTAAGACAACAATGCAACTCCTTGGGTATTGTCCGAATGCGAGACTGCCCTTGTGTTTATGCTTGATTGTCATTCCTAAGGTTGGGCCTAACACTTATCCTTAGCCTCCAGTCATGCACTACGAAAGGGTGGAAACTGAGGCCTGCCTTATAAATCTCTCCCCAGAGCATTTGAAGTCTTTTGTTGCTCAACCCAACTTGCTTGGACACCCCATTTCAGTGGACATGCATGGGTGGTACCATCTATTCAGGCTAAAAGAAGGACTGAAAGGGGAGTGGGCTTATGACTGGGAGCTGAAAGAAGAGTACCCAGTTTTGTCTGATGGACAAGGCAAGTACTCCCTTGGGCATAGTTGCACTAAGGAGTTAGCTTCTGACTTACAGTTAATCTCCTTGTGTGTCAGGGACATACAAATGCATCATCTATTCGATCCACAATCCTTGCTTCCCCCAGCCCTTGCATCATCCACTCTGTTCCGTCACAACTATAAGTCGGTAGAAGACATTCGAACATTAGTGAAGGTGGCTCAGATCTCCTTCTGTTCCTATGTAGCCTTCATCAATGCCTGGAGACTTACTGTGGGGCCAGGATGGGATGCTACCTTGACACCATGATGAGCAGCTTTGACATGTCAACTAAAACTTCATTTGCAACCTCTTAGAGGGGGCATCTTTGATTTAAGTCAAATGTTTGACTGCTACATTCTTAACTGCTACTTGAAGAATAACAGACTGGTCTTCATCTTGCACATCCCTCCTAGCCACCCTCAATGATTCCATCTCCTCCATTGTGATCATTTAACCATTGGCCAATATCACTGTTACAATGAGGGAAACCGTATTTGCCTCAATTGTCCACTAGGAGTTCATGAAATCCCTGCGCTGGTGAACTGCATAGCACATATGCTAGCCATGAACAAGCACCTTCAACCAGTGCAGACCATTGTTCTCGACAAGGAGCAAGCCCGGTTCCCTATTGAGACCCTTGTTTACCTCATATTAATGAGGTGGAGACCGATATTGGTTAGTGCTCCCGAACTCTATGCTTTGCTACGAGTAAAGTATCACTATCAATGGGTGAAAGCGACGGTGATAGGAGGGGCTGGACAAGTGTATTTCTACACTGGCTGTGAGGTTAAGTTCAAGAAAGGATCATGGGCTGAGCATAACACTCTGAGAATTCTACTGAGAGCGGAAGAGGATGGCTCAATGAACACTCTATGATCTTTCCCTGAATGATATGCCAGCTTGCATGGCCCTCTCCCTAATCAGATTCGACTGACTCCTGCTTTACCCTTTTCCTACATCCTCACCAAGAAGCTGCCACCTCCTGATTTGCCCTCCACAAGCAAGAACATTGACGGGAGGGATCCCTAGGCTCGACTGATTCCCTCAAGGGATCAAGGTCAATTCCCCTGGGTGGTAGACCCTTCTGATTCCACAGTAGTAACACCAAGTAATCTTAAACGAGCTACTCAGTTGATCAGAGAGGTAGAACAAAGCAAGTCGCCTTATCTCTTTGACCCGAGTAAAATGAATTTAACTCTCATCACAGGTGTTTTGCAAGAGCAACAGTGGGAACGTCGATACACACCATACCCATTAGATAAAGAGACACAAATGCTGGCACAAGCACTCATGAACACAAGTTCGTCTTCAGAAGAAAGTGCTTTGAGCACTAGCAGGTCTGTTGCCTCCAATTCTGATTCACCCCCATTGTCTGAAACTAGCAACAGAAGTACGTCGATGGAAGACTCCAGCGAGCGAAGAGTCAAGGAACAGTCTCACCCTAGGATTAACAGTCGTCTTCCTGGTTATCCTAGGCTTCAGTATTCTCCTAGGTACTGGCATATTGGGGAGATCAGTCCTCCGAACCCAGAATTCACCCAAGATACCATGAATTGGCTTCAATTTGTGGTCCCAGAACACGGTGATGATTAAGGGTTGGACCAATGTAGCTTGTCTATTCAAGAACGTGACCAAACTTGTCCTCCATTGCATTGAGTTCAATATCAATTTCAAGCTCGCAGTTTCTCAACATGTCCTATCCCTCTTCAAACGATCAAGAGATTCTTACACCGCAGCAGAAATTCTAGCCGCCGGAGTTCCTTTCAGACCAGGGTTCCAAGAGCCTAGGCTCAACGACACCCTTGGGTCGGAGACACTCTGTGCTCACTATATATGAGGAGCATTGGGAGTTGCCAAGTGAATGAACATGGGAGCAGCTATAGCCTGTGGCGATGTTCTTGAGTGGATAACCTGGAAATTAGTAGGAGTGGACAGAGTAAAGAAGCTCCTAAATAGTCCCTTGTATGTCGCTGCGAATCTGAATCATATCTCCATTCTCTTTCCAATGGACATCAATAGAAATGAACTAGTTGCCCAACCCATCACTGTCGAAGAGGAGAAGGTGTTAGTTGGATTCATCCCTGGATCTGACTGCAGAGAGGCATGATCTCTCCTCCTGACTACATACATCACCTGTCAGTATTTGAAGGGAGAAGCTCATGCTTGGACTCCAAAGGCTGAAGCCCTTATGTGCAAATGCTGGGACAAGGTCTTGGACGGTGATGAGCCTTCAGGCTCTGTACGCTCATAAATTCGCGGATCTATAATGATCCAGTGATATTCCACCCCTTCCAAACCTCCATATCAAAGCACAGCCATGATTGTCAGGCACTTTGATCATGAACCCTATCAAACCATTCCAAAACCATTCCAAATCCTCATCCCAGACTTTCCAGATCACTTGGAATAGCTGTAAAAGACTTGAATCCTGTTACACAACTCTAATGACAAGTTAGCAAACTATTATAATTCACTACAGTCAGCAGCAGTTAAAGCCTTACCAAGGCTGTTTACTTTGCACAGCTCATAGCTTAGTAAATGCGCAGCAAGTTTGCTTTGCAGTAGCTTTGCACAGTTATGCACAGCTATGCACAGTTGCGTAGTTCTTGGAGTTGCACAGTTGCTGACAGATCTTGACTCAGCATTAGTAAAGAAAGGACAAGAATACTCTACTGCACAGTAAATAGTTTGCATGGGTTGTGAATTAACAGGGCAAGGACAAATGTAGCTAACCTACAAGAAATTCTCAAAGTAGTATAAAAGTAGCTAACTAAAAGTATGACAAAGAGAAGGAGACGAACCACCAGGGAGTTACTTGCCCACAAGTACACTACCTTACAAACCTCCTAGATCCGATACACACACCCGAAGTTATTGCTTCTCTACTGTTTATTAGAGAAATAACACTTAGTGAACTTTCTCTTCGCTAATAAAAGTTAGCTATAACTTCGTGTGCTTACCTCTGCTCCAAAAACTTCGCTAGGAAACCTTTACTGGTTACCCTTGCGAAGCATCCTCAACGTTTTAAGTTTGTTTACATACCTGTGTGCTTTAAACAACAATCCGCAGCAAGGATGGAAGCTTTTAGCCACTAACAACCTAGTACTACCGTTTCTGAACTTAGGAAACAACACCACTTAACTCTTATAGAGTTAGACACCTGGGGCCTTAGCTACCTTTCTCATAGAGGGAAAGTTCGCTAACCTTGCCCTTTTAACTCGACTCAAGATTGATACTGACTTGCTTGATATTAGGATCATTTAGAGCTATATCTTGCTTGCACATACTTTATCTTGGACAAAAACTTCGCTCACACCTGGAGCACCAGCACCACTTAACTCACATAGAGTTCCCCAACCAAATCTGCAGCTAGGATTTTGATACCACATAGTTCACGCCACATCTAGGTCCCCCCCGCTCAGCATACCCCCACATTTATGCATCTCTTCCCTTCCAGAAAAGTTCGCGTACATACCTTGAGCCTCTGAACAGCCTTCAGAGAATCATAACAAAGTGTAGCAATACTTCGCTACACCACCAGGAAGCTATAGTCACCGCACGGAGGTGCAAGACTAGACTCGCTAGAACCTGCCTTCAGATTCTGTGTTTGACTACACTAGCCATTACAGGTCTTGTGTTTTCTGCCCGCAGGAGTCCATAGGTTCATCAATGGAGTAGCTTTTGCGCTGACTATGGAAGAGTGGGGAAGTTATATCAACGAGTTTGAGCTAGGGTTGAAGGATGACAACTCTTATGCCTACACAGCTAATGACTCTCTGTACAGCATTGACCTGATCAAACTCACTTATCCAGTAGACTAGACGACGGTCAAACTAGACATGTTTGTGATCCCAGAAGCATTTAGGGGTTACAACATCGATTCAAGGACCAAGTAAAGAGTGGGGAGGCTATGTAACGGCTATTTTCAACCCGCTCAGTCAGGAGGACTCAATGTGACTTTGTACCTATAATTGGACTGAAGTAGATATTATTAGTTAGCCTTTTGACTTGTTCTGACTCTTTATGACCCTTAATGACTTGTATTCATTAGTATATAAAGTGGGTAGATCATCAAATAGAATCATTCTTTCTTACCCTCTTACCATCTAGTGTAAATTCTCCCTTAGAACCTGGGTCAGGCCAGAGAACACACAACTTAAAATTGGTTTAGGAATCAGCATTATAGCTCTTAGCAACCTTCTAAGCACTTGATCATCATACTCTATACCACCAACATACAATTGAACATAGCAGTGTCTGACGTCGAAGCTAGGTTACTAATTGAACTTGAAGCAATAGAATTCCATTCACGCTTCACAAATACTCCTGCAGGTAGAAAATACAAATCCTGTAATGGCAAGTGTAGCCAAATACAGAATCTGAAGGCAGGTTCTAGTGAGTCTAGTCTTGCACCTCTGTGCAGTAACTATAGCTTTCTAAGCAGGTTATGCTGTAAATTTTAGTTAAATCACAATGCTGATCAGTAGAAGACCAGATTGTAAAATCAATGTAGATTGCCAAAGCAGCTATTTTAGGCAATTGAACAGACCATTAGCTAATCCACAAATGGGTGGTTTGGGCACTGGCTCAGCCAGTATTGGAATTCCTGCTCTCCCACTTCTTGCCTGATTCAATAAAATAAAATAGGTCTAAAAAATATTTTTTGATATTCTGCTACTGCTTCTGCATCCATCTGTGGCTTATTTTGGCTGAATTTATTCATATACATATGAATGTACTAACTATGGAAATGTAGTATTTCTAATTTGATATGCTTGTAATTTTTTTAAAGTAAAAATTTCAGGATAGTGAGCAATTTATTACATTTAAAAATATATAATATGTATTGAAGTGCTACATGATTACACTGTATGGAGAATCCAATATTTTAGCTTAAAATATTAAATTCTATAACTATTTATTTTTTCCAAAATCTAAACTGGAATATCAAAAGATTATTTTGAATATTATTTCAATATTCTTCTTTATTGAAAAAATATCTCAAATATCTCAAATATCACAAATATATTGAAAATATTATCTCAATATTTCAGTGCAATATATTAAAAAAATTAATAGTTATAGAATCCAATATTGTAAGCTAAAATATTAGATTCTCCATGCAGTGTTACTGAATTTCTTTGTTAAACAGCTTAAAAGATGCATAGCAATAAAATTAATAAAAAAACTTTTTCAATAATATCCAGAGTTTGCTAAACCACTACTAATTCATCACTGTGGGAAATTGAATTGTAATTGTACAATTATGAGGCTCTTCCAGCTCTTGAAAATATAGTAAATAGTTTTATTACACTGCATGGAGAATCTAATATCTTGGCTTAGAATATTGAATTCTATAACTATTTATTTTTTCAATATGTTGGCCTGAAACATTGAGAGATTATTTTGAATATTATTCTGATATTCTTGTTTATTGAAAAAATATTGGAAATTTCTCAAATATCACAAATATATTCAAAATATTATCTTAATATTTCAGGCCAACATATTGAAAAAATAAATAGTTATAGAATTCAATATTTTAGCTTAAAATATTGAATTCTATAACTATTTATTTTTTCTAACATCTAAGCTGAAATATTGAAAGATTATTTTGAATATTATTTCAATATTCTTGTTTATTGAAAAAATATTGGAAATTTCCCAAATATCATAATTATATTAAAAATATTATCTCAATATTTTAGTCCAATATATGGCAAAAATAAATAGTTATAGAATTTAATATTTCAAGCTAAAATATTGGATTCTCCATGCAGTGTGCAAGGCTGTTTATAATAGTTCAAAAAGGATATATGCTTTAAAATGTCTAAAAATGCATAATATGGACTATAAAATATTAATTACACATAGTAGAGATGTAGAAGATACAAATAATGTAGATAAATATACTATCACATACTGAAATATTATATCCCGTTAACTTCTGAGGCTTCAGAGTGGGTCTTTCAAGCAGAGGACACATTCTGAGGATGCATTTTACTTGCTCGATCATTATGGACTATAAATCTGCAGAGTGATTGAGTGGCTGTGCAGCTTCTTTTTTATCCAGAGACCACTATATCATCTCTCCTCTATGCTCATGTAGCTTGTAAATAGTGCTCTGTCAACATAGTAAAGATATGTTCTACTTATTCTACTAGTTATTCCTTCTCTGTAAGTCTTTTTCTCACATCTAGTGGCCCCAAGAGCCCCAGATTGTGTGTATCCTGCTCCTCACCACCTGCATAAGCCCTCCAAAGAGGCAGAATCACACAACAACATCTCAAACAACAGCCATAGAGATCACTACTCATAACAATGAAGAATCTTCCCACCAATGTCTGCTATTGCAGCAAAACTGACACCCATCGCCACCTCGACCAATCCAGCACTCCCTGCATCAATATCAGGACCAATCGCTGCCACATTGATGTGCTTGGTAATAGGCAGTATGCAAATGCAATAAGTGTCTAGATTGTCAATCTAGATACTAAATCACACACACAATCACTAATGTTAAGTTTGAGGGTGAGTATGGTAGAAGCACTTTTGGTATACTTAGATATTGATAATCAATTGGGTTTGCTTCAAAACAACTTTGATTCAAGTCTAGAAATGTTTACATGAGATACACTAATTGGGACAGTGAGATATATAAATGTGGGGTTTTGGTAAGATATAATTTGAGTGGTTTAGACTTGAAACAACTTTATCTAGAAGAGCCGGTAAGGCTTTAACTAGGGAAGCTTTAACAATCAGACAATCAAAGACCTAGAGGTTTACAAAGAGCGTACTTGCTCTAGAGTGCATAGACTCGATTACAACACAAGCATATGCATTTGCAACAAAGAACCAAAGTTCTACAAAGAGTACACAGACTCTACAAAGAAATCACAGGTCCTGACTTCAAGTATGAGAGTTGCAAAGAGTACACTGACTCATTAACTGTTCGAACTTAAAGCATTCTAGGGCTTATTTCACTTCAACTAGGCAACATCTTTGGTCTGTGGTCAACTTAGCATGTCTAGATCATTTTAGTCAGTGAGGGAGTATGAGGCCTTTGTATGCAGAGCAGTTCAATTAATTAGCAAGGCACAAACATGAGGATGACTCTTCTTTATACTTAGTTCTTCTAGATTACTTATAGCCACCCTTTTGGGGTTGACTTGGTAAACTTAATTCACTTCAGTCAAGGAGAGGCAATTAAACCAGTGATTGATTAGGTAGCTATAAGGCTACTAGCACAAATGTGGGAGAATGCTTTCCTGTCATTATGTGTTGATGAGCCTAGATGTTACGATTTATTCACTTTTTCCTTTATCTTATCTCACCAGACCGACCAGGCCGTTCACTATAGGGACAACCGAACAACTGCACGACAATCACATGCTATCGCTTCACTATTCATGCTATCACCTTGCTATTGCATACTTTGGTTTCTATCTCTCACAGACAACCTATGTATAAACCCTTGCTTTCAGTATTTAAGTAGTAGTTCTCAGTGTACATACCCCAGCTTTGAGCTAATGTTTAATCTATACCAAACTTCGTTATCTAATCCGCTAAGAACTAGTGCTTAGCCTTATCTCCTTTCAGTTAAGAGATTTAGCAGTGACTGCCCGAATGTGAGACAGCTGTTATCTACTCTTGATCAGAGCTTGGGTCTAACAATTAGCTCAAAGCTTCCTTTTGTTCCTTAACCAGAGCTTACATGTCAACAACACTCAAAACAGTTCTCCAAGCAGCCTTTCTCAGTGTCACCATTGCACTATTTGCTGCAGCCCTTGTACTAGCAATCCTATTTCACTACAGGATATATCCCCACACCCACATCAATCAATACAACAATCACCCCATCATAAATCATATCCTCCCACAGCGGCCACCAGCGATCCACCACAGGACACCCATATCCTCACGCCAAGCATCGAAGCTTGACGAGTACCCTCGCTTCCATGGAGGGATTGAAGAAAACATTCCTAGGGAGATGGAAGTCGGTGTTCAGGAAGGAAGCGATGCAGATATTGCCAGAAGGCTCCCTTTGATCCAGCTTTCTACTGACAGTTCATCACAGAGCAATGCTGCCAACCCTCCCCCCATTGGAGTATGACCCGTTGATGAGCCTCCAGGCTCTGTATGCTCAGAATTCCCGGATTTACCCATTCATCACCCAATATCTTCAAAACAACATGATTATAACCCCCACACACTCCATAATACTGCCAACACTCGATAATACCACGGATTTTCGCAGTATAAATCACCCAAACACAGATACAATCCTAAAACTGTAACCTTCATACTCCTTCAACACTCTGTTATCCTTCCCAGCTCGCCATGCATCATAATTACCGTACCCCATCATGGCAAGGCACCTTTGATTGCCAATCATCCAAAATGGGGTTGCTACATCACTCAGAAGCACCTAGTTGATGTGCCCATCAATCATTTAATTAAAGGACTGATTGACACGAATACACTTCCAGCTACAATAATTACAGCCACGACAACTACAGACCGCGTTTACTAAGGCTGTTACAGTGCCAAGACCTCGAATTATCATTGACCCAAGTGTACACCTCAGTACAGCAACTGCAGCTCAGAATTCCGCAGCTAAACAGCACCTCATGATCCGCTCATCGCTCAAAAAAACCACATGGTTCGCATCCATACACGGCAACGTCAAGGACTTGCTGTTACTTTAGAACCACAGATTCCATATGTTTACTACGGCTATTACAAAAGCCAAAGACTTACAGCCTTACTAAGGCTCTGAAGAATATTCTATTTATAAAATCGTACTTGTAGTATAAAAACTAGGTAGATACCGCATTTTTAGAGCTAGTTCTTACCCAGTTGACGAGACTACACAGTTACTCCAAGTTATCCCTCACCACTTGCTTTACTCTTAACGTTGTTGGTTCGCTTTGTATATTGCACCAATACACGGAATCTTGCATCAATAACTTGCTTTTGTCTTTTAATGCTGCAACATCGCTTCACCTTCACCACATAGGATTCTTTCATCGCTTTCACCTTCTACATCGCCATCGTTTTCACTGCCCAGTTCAGTATTGCCTCCATGTAGGCCCAGTTCAGTACCATTCTCCATAGGATCGCCCTCATCTTTATCATTGTTCAGAGTTGCCATGCATCTATTGCCACAACACCCCACTCAGCACCACAGTTGCTACATTTTCTTTCAGTTCCAAGGCAGTTTCCACATGTTAATTGCCATTGTTTCGACTCAGCATCACAGTACACCTTCAGGCCACATTTTCTAGTCCTTCCCCATGTTTTCTAGCTCGTTGCTACAATTTCTCATGCATCGCTACAATTTCTAGAGCATTGTCACGGTTACTAGAGCTATTTTCGTGCTCTTTAGCACATCCCCACGTTTTCTAGATTGTTTTATCGGTTTCTACCACGGTTTCTTGGTATTTGCATCATACCAGATTCCGTTCCATCTCGTTTATTGAGATCTTTCCCAGCTTACAGTCAATGTCTATTAGTACTCCTTGACCAAGAGTACTACTTCGCTGACTGAAAAGTCGCAGTGTATCTTGTGTTATAGAGGAATTGACTGCACAGAGGTGCACTGAACCACTTGCAAACACATTGCCTTGATTGCTGTGTTGCTACATTAATTACCTAAGCTCTCTCAGAGTTTTGGGTATTGCCGTTGCCACGGAAGTCTAGGCTCATCACCGTTGCTACCCACAACACCGTACACCTGGCAAGGCACCTCGTACGACTTGGATTGGGTGAACAGGCGCGGAAGGATCTCCAGCAACCGAGCGATCTACCTTCCATTGTCCTAGGAGTGCCACAACACCAGCTCCACCAGCTGATTTCACATTTGAGCTCGATATTCTCTGGGATAACCTTAATCTCCCCTATACCGCCTTCTTCCCCCGATGAGGCAATCCCTATCAAACAAGGGCTCCTGAGTGGGTTGCTGACCCCGATTTCCCCGTCATCCATGGGGACCAGCCCATACCAATCATTGAGCAACCTCCCACTCCACCAAGAGACTCCTTGCCAGAGTTCAGGCCCAGACCAACATCGGGACCGCAAGACAGCCTCACCATCCCACAACGAAGGAGAGAACCATCCGAGAGCAGTAGTGAGGAGCTCAACCAGCTCACCAGAGATAGGAGACAAGCAGAGAGAGACCGAGCAGCCACGTTCAGAGAAGTCGATAAGTGGCAGCCCAGGGTCGGGATCAACAGTCAAGGAGAAACTGTATATTACAGCAACGCCAGTACAGAAGTACTCCCTGAGACAGCATATGGCAACAGCACCAGAGGGTGGGGAAGCCCACCCCCATCTCCCTGGCCACGACCCATCCACAACACACCCCCGGCAGATCACCCCAATAACAATCTCCTGGGTGCTGTACCTCCTAGCGATAGGTAAACTCACCAGGACCCCCAATATACTCCTTCGTGCCCCCCTGATCGATTTATTTAACCACTTCACTATGGAACTAGTAGCGGATGAAGACTGGCGGGAAACACCAGCCAGAATAGACTATGGACACTATGGATATAGCTATATTCTAAAGGAAGAAGCCAGGCATTTCACCTGTCAAGCTTACAATATGATCCATCTGGATCACCCTGTTCAGATCCCCGATCACTATCAACGACCCCAGCTCGAGCTACCGGACATAGAGCCAATGCAAGACGAACTGCTGGTGCCACCACAATGGGCTGCAGTACCGAGTTAAGCATACACCGCACTGAGTTACGTGTACACCGTGCCAAGCTACACTTACCCTTGGGGGTATGGACCGCCTGGCTCACAAGGACCGTCCAGACTCTTCGCCGCTGCTGACGATGGTGCAGGACCTTCCGATCAAGCTCAACCACCGAGTAAACTGCAACCTCCATCTGGACCCCTGCCAGGACCACCCGTCATACCCCAGAGATGGGCACCACCTCATTTTCCATCGCCACCAAAGCCACCAGATCCACCTAACCCATGGGTTCTCACAGCAGCCGATCAAGGACCATGGGTGGCACTGAAACCCAATATGGTCAAGGAACCCAAGAACTTCAATGGC
Organism: Armillaria nabsnona; assembly: GCA_030407065.1. Lineage (NCBI taxonomy): Eukaryota > Fungi > Basidiomycota > Agaricomycetes > Agaricales > Physalacriaceae > Armillaria > Armillaria nabsnona. Next base: position 67,555 of record JAUDQA010000056.1, read on the forward strand.
GACTGCAACGATATTGCCTGATTCTTCTCGCAGTGCGATGATGAGCCTCCAGGCTCTGTACACTCATAAATTCGTGGATCTATAATGATCCAGTGATATTCCACCCCTTCCAAACCTCCATATCAAAGCACAGCCATGATTGTCAGGCACTTTGATCATGAACCCTATCAAACCATTCCAAAACCATTCCAAATCCTCATCCCAGACTTTCCAGATCACTTGGAATAGCTGTAAAAGACTTGAATCCTGTTACACAACTCTAATGACAAGTTAGCAAACTATTATAATTCACTACAGTCAGCAGCAGTTAAAGCCTTACCAAGGCTGTTTACTTTGCACAGCTCATAGCTTAGTAAATGCGCAGCAAGTTTGCTTTGCAGTAGCTTTGCACAGTTATGCACAGCTATGCACAGTTGCGTAGTTCTTGGAGTTGCACAGTTGCTGACAGATCTTGACTCAGCATTAGTAAAGAAAGGACAAGAATACTCTATTGCACAGTAAATAGTTCGCTTAGGTTGCGAATTAACAGGGCAAGGACAAATATAGCTTACATACAAATAATTCTCAAAGTAGTATAAAAGTAGCTAAGTAAAAGTAAAAGAGAAGGAGACAGAACCAACAGGGAGTTACTTGCCCACAAGTACACTACCTTACAAACCTCCTAGATCCGATACACACACCTGAAGTTATTGCTTCTCTACTGTTCATTAGAGAAATAACACTTAGCGAACTTTCCCTTTGCGAATAAAAGTTAGCTATAACTTCATGTGCTTACCTCTGCTCCAAAAACTTCGCTAGGAAACCTTTACTGGTTACCCTTGCAAAGCATCCTCGACATTTTAAGTTCGCTTACATACCTGTGTGCTTTAAATAGCAATCCACAGCAAGGATTGAAGCTTTTAGCCACTAACAACCTAGTACTACCGTTTCTGAACTTAGGAAACAACACCACTTAACTCTTATAGAGTTAGACACCTTGGGGCCTTAGCTACCTTTCTCATAGAGGGAAAGTTCACTAACACTCCCCTTTTAACTCGACTCAAGATTGATACTTACTTGCTTGATATTAGGATCATTTAGAGCTATATCTTGCTTGTACGTACTTTATCTTGGACAAAACCTCGCTCACATCTAGAGCACCAGCTTCATTAACTCACATAGAGTTCCCCAACCAAATCTGCAGCTAGGATTTCGACACCCACATAGTTCGCGCCACATCTAGGTTGCCCCCACTCAGCATACATCCACGTTTACGCATCCCTTCCCTTCCAGGAAACTTCACATACATACCTTGAGTCTCTGAACAGCCTTCAGAGAATCATAACAAAGCATAGCAATACTTCGCTACACCACCAGGAAGCTATAGTCACCGCACGGAGGTGCAAGACTAGACTTGCTAGAACCTGCTTTCAGATTCTGTGTTTGACTATGCTAGCTGTTACAGGTCTTGTGTTTTCTGCCCGCAGGAGTCGATAGGTTCATCAGCGACATGTACTTTGCTGTCTATAATCAGTTCTTCCACAATCACCCCCATAAAGTCATCTTTTGCACCTCTCGCTTCAGCAAAGATGCTCAAGTATGGTGGGAACTGTGCACAAAGGAGCTAGGAAGGAATATCAATGGGGACCAGGTCTATCCGGCTTACGAGCAATTTGTGGAGGAGGTTAGACGATGATTCTGGAAGGATGCCAACGCCGAGATAAAGTTCGCACAGTGGGAAAGGCTCCGACAGAGCAACTTCCCTGATGGCGACTTGTTCTTCCAACAGTTTGAGTCACTCGCATTTGAAGCAGGAGTTATCAGCATCGACCAGATGATGATGGCACAGGTCAAGAAGGCGTGCCAACCCTCCACTAAAGATATCATCTATGCGTCAGACGGAGATGTCCTGACTACCTACCAAGAATGGAAGTGGTGAATACTCCGGATCGGTCATAATTGGAGAACGCCGAAGGCAGAAACAGGAGCAGGAGCCAAAGTAACAGAGTGGAAGCAGCAGGCGAAAACGAACACTCCGTCAAAGGGAAACCAACAGCAGAACAGTATCCCAGAGAAGAAAACGGGAACTGGCATGGTATACGGAGGACAGGGCATGCCAATGGAAGTCGACAGAATGCATGCCAAGGCAAAGTGTTTCTGATGTGGCGAGCTCAGACACTTCAAACGGGATTGTCCCAAATCCCCAAAGACAAAGGAAGAGGCGATACGACGACTCAATTATTATTGGGATCATGTTGCCACACAGGAAAAGACCGATTCAAAGATTGAAGAGGTAAAAGAGGAGGTCAAGCAGTAAACAATTTGACTGACTTGGCCAAGGACCTAGCTTCATCTGGTATGCACTCGTCACCCGCTAGTCAGGCTTATTGTACTTTTGTAGTTGAACATGTGCATTCAAATATACCATCTCGCGACTTTACAACCAGATCAGAACCTAAGGAAGAATTGAAACAGGCAGTCAGGGCTGCTGACCCCAGGACTGCGCAACCAGCTAAGCATTCGGCAAGTAACTCATTATGAGCGAATGCTAGGAATGAGGAGTCACCCACCATAGTGACACCCCTCTCAATGGCGTTGCCCCAGTTGAGTGGCTCCATTGGAGTGCGCACATCAACAAAGGCATGACCAGAGGGGACAGACAAAGCACGTAGTGCTGACTCTGACAAGAGAACACTGTGCGACTATGGGATATCTTATGCAGTGTCATCCGATGATGACATGTCTCCATGGGGCTCCCGTCTCACGGGTAGTATAGAGGAACTAGCTTCAGCAAAACCTCCCCTGGTAAAAGAGTCTCACGCGAGGACATCAAAGTTTAAATCTCCCGGCAAGGCGGGGGCTTCAACAAACGATAACAAGACCATGTGCAGCGGACCAATTGCGCAGTCTGATGACCAGCAGCAGAGCAAGAGTCCCAGGAGCACTAGCCAACAGCAAGATGATGGTTGGCACCAGGTCGGTGAAGGCCCCAGGAAAGGAGAGCGGAACAATTCCTATAGTCCAAAGGGGAAGGGTGAGACTGTTCTGCCTTCTGCAACAGTTCAAGTGCAACCCGCTGGCCTCGAGCGATCTTTTGCCATGGAGACTGGCCCCGATGTCAGGTGGAACTTGCCGCTACAAACCAACACTCCCCCAGGCAATCCTGACAAAACTCACGAGACAAGAACCATTGGATGCACAACGGCCCTGACTGCCAAAGGACAGGAAGCTGCTAGCGCCCAGGTGGTGAAAAGGGGGCCTCAAGTACAAATAGAGGAGATTCCAGACAACGAAGATGATACCAGCTTCCAACAAAGTCAGAGTACTAACCGAAAACCCTGCGTAGTTCCTGAGGTGACCCAGCTGACAGTAGCCGAACCAGTAGGTCATGGCGCGAAGGCTGAGAAGGTCCCATCAGAATGGCTTAAACCATTCGGAGCAGAATGGACATTACAAGGGATTAAGGAAGCCAAAACTGAATCAGAAGCAAAAGCTATCCTAAAGAATTGGGTTCATAAAGCGTGAGCCGAAGAGGTAGTCGACGAGATGCTCGAAGGGTTACAAGGAGCCACACATATTAATGCACTGGAGTGGATGGAGGAACTATGACAGCCCAGGTGCTATATTTGCTGCCTAAGCGGGAGCGATAAAGCTTTGACCACCAACGTACAAGTCAAGACATTAGAAAATCGCACCTGCCTCGCTTCCTCGGCTTTGATTGACAGCGGCTGCACTAGCAGCGCCATAAGCCGGACCTTTGTCGAAAAACATAACATTCCCACTTGGGCGACAGCGGCGCCAATCACCGTTTCTAATGCAGACAGATCAAAAAACAGTGCAGGACAGATCACCACCTTCGCAGAAGTATGCATCATTATCGGAGATCACGCTGAGCGCATCGATCTCCCTATCACTGACCTAAAGGACCAAGACATATTTCTAGGGCACAACTGGTTGGCAAGGCACAATCCACTAATCAATTGGCAGTCGGGAAAAATGACCTTCGCCCGATGCCAATGTTATCATGTCCCGATTCCATTGCCGGACACAGATCCATATGACAAATGGGATGAGGAGTTGGAGGAAGGGGAAACCATCCTTGCGATAAGCTTTGAAGAAGCTATTCGTATTAGGGCAATACAACATGTAGCAAATGACCTAGCAGCAAAGGCCAACACAGAAAAGAAAGTCAAAACATTCAAAGAAATGGTCCCCGAATGGTGCAGAGACTTCAAAGATCTCTTTGACAAGGAGAGCTTTGACAAACTCCCAGAGCCTAAACCATGGGATCACGCCATCGAACTTATTCCAAATGCCAATGTCAATCTCAACTGCAAAGTCTACCCACTCAATTGAGTGGAGCAAGAAGAGCCCGACAAATTCCTTGATGAAAACTTGTCAAGTGGCAGAATATGCCCCTCCAAGTCACCTATGGCCTCACCATTCTTCTTCGTCAAAAAAAAGGATAGAAAGTTAAGGCCCATTCAGGATTATCGGAAGCTCAATGAGATGACGATTAAAAATCGCTACCCACTTCCTCTAATCTCAGAACTCATGGACAAACTGCATGGTGTGAAGTATTTCTCCAAGCTTGACATCCATTGGGGATATAATAATGTCCACATCAAGACCGGGGACAAGTGGAAGGCAGCCTTCAGAACCAATCGCAGCCTATATGAGCCGATGGTCATGTTCTTTGGTCTCACGAACTTGCCTGCCACCTTCCAATGGATGATGAACAATATCTTCAAAAACCTCATTGCATCAGGAAAAGTAACCATCTACCTCGACGACATCCTCATTATGTCCAAAACCAAAGAGGAACATCATCAGATCACGCAAGAAGTCCTGACCATCCTACAAAAGCACAAACTGTTCCTGAAAGCCGAAAAGTGCGAATTCGAGGTTCTAGAAATGGAGTATCTAGGTGTCATCATCAGCAAAGGGAGCATCCACATGGATCCAGTAAAGATCAAAGGCATTCTCAACTGGCCAACGCCTACCAACAAGAAGGAGCTCCAATCCTTCCTGTGATTCATCAATTTCTACCAACACTTCATAAAAAACTACAGCAAAATTGTGAAGCCCATGACCCAACTGACAGGAAATGACATGTGGAAATGGGGTAGAGCTCAACAGGAGGCTTTCGAGCAGCTCAAGAAGCAGCTGGCAGAAGACGTGGTACTGGCGATACCAACGAATGAAGGAAAATTTCAAGTAGAAGCAGACACTAGTGAAGGAGCTATTGCTGTGGTTCTCTCTCAGGAGCAGGACGGCAAATGGAGGCCCGTATCATTCCTGTTGAAATCTCTCTCAGTTACTGAATGTAACTACGAGATTTACAACAAGGAACTCCTAGCCATCATGCTCTCTCTCGAAGAATGGAGGCACTACCTCATGGGCGCTTACCAGGATTTCAAGATCTGGACTGACCACCAAAACCTCCAATACTTCTGAAAACCCCAGAAAGTGAATTGACAGCAAGCTCGATGGATTACTGAGCTAGCGGAGTACCACTTCACCCTTCATCATAAGGCTGACACTGCGAACAAAAAAGCAGACCTCTTGTCTAGACGAGCTGATCATGACCAGGGACAGAATGACAACGATCAAGTAATAGTCCTATCTCCTGAACATTTCCATGCCATGATCATGCCGACTATTGAAGAAACCCATTGGAACGTAAAAACCGCGACTAGGAATGTTCACCTTTGGGACAACACTGTCGCCGGTTCTCTCAATCATGACCGAGGCATGAAAATGGATGATAGACTCATCTGGTATGATGGCAGGATCTACGTTCCCCGAGACCATACCCTTCATGGAGAAATCATCACGCAATTGCATGACCATATCACTGCTGGACACCCAGGCATCGAAAAAACCAAGGAACTCGTATTACGAGAATTCTGGTGGCCAAAGATGAAAAAGGATATTAAGGCATACATCCAGGCCTGGAAGACCTGCCAATGGGCAAAGAGCAGCAACCAAGCCAAAGCAGCCCCGCTCCATCCTAATGAAATACCATCCCGACCATGGACTCACATATTGGTAGACATGGTTATCGGATTACCCAAGAGCAATGGCTACAATGCTATCCTCGTAATTGTTGACCGCTTCTCCAAGGAAATCATCCCGGTTGCATGCTCCACTGAACTATCATCAGAAGGATGGGCAAAGATCCTATGTGACAAGGTATACGCCAAACATGGGATGCCCCAGGTTGTCATCTCAGACAGAGGCACCGTATTCATATCAAAATTCATGAAAGACTTCTACGACCTTCTTCAAATACAAGGCAATGCCTCGACTGCCTACCACCCTCAGACGGATGGACAGACCGAACGAGTTAATCAAGACATTGAGAAATACCTTTGTATGTTTGTCAATCATCTCCAGACTGATTGGTCAGAATGGCTCTCCCTCGTGGCATTCGCACACAACAATTGCACCCACTCCTCCACTGGTAAAAGCCCATTTGAAGTCAACTACAGCTATAATCCCACCGTCTTACTAGGAATGAAACCTACTGCCCCTTTCTGCACTCCTTCCTCTAACATGTTTGTCTCCAAAATGCAGGAAATCCATGCTACTGCCAAAAAGTCGCTCGAAAAGGCTGCGTTACAGATGAAATCACAGTATGACAAGTTGAAACGCGCAGCCATTGAGTACAAGATAGGAGATAAAGTCTGGCTCGACACGACCAATCTCCATCTTCCTTGACCAAAAAAGAAACTCGACGACAAGCGAACCGGCCCCTTCGAGATAAAAAACAAGAAGGGTGCCTCGGCATACACATTAAAGTTACCCACCAACTGGAAGATTCATCCCATCTTCAACAAATCACTACTCACTCCATACACCCCACCAGCCTTCCCTAACCAAAACCAACCACCACCACCTCCGCCAGATCTTATAGACGGGGAGGAGCACTACAAAGTCGAAAAAGTCCTAAATAGTAGACAACGTAAAGTGCAAGGAAGACAGGGAGAACCATCAAGACCGGTGGCTGACTACTTCGTCAAAACGAAGGGATACGGACCCAAATCAAACAGTTGGGTGCAGGAGGATGACATGGATGCAGACAAACTGATCGAAGAGTTCCTCACAGAACATATTGATCTTATCGCTACTGACAGACTGGACGCAACGATAATTATCACAGCAGAGCGACCAGATGAAGAACACTGGGGATCACGGGAAGGATGGCAGTATCTCATTTGACCAGCATCACATCCACAATATGGACCAGCAGCAGAGACATGGTATTACGAACACAAATTACCGCAATATGCTAAACTATTCGATGAATATTGGAACATCAACTGGGAAAAGGACCACGTGGAAGGAAACGGTGGGGAGCAATCTTAACAGCAGTTGGGACGCCTGCCTTAAGAAGGGGGTAATGTTATGATTTATTCACTTTTTCCTTTATCTTATCTCACCAGACCGACCGGGCCGTTCACT